>JAPYZP010004455.1:0-10427 GCA_030522985.1 Torymus sinensis
ACTTATTATAGTATAGATACTGCTACATATAAAGGTGTTGATCTATCAGATGATAATATTTACATAAATTTCCCTATTGAATACTTACATAATATTCGTGAAGGTTTATCTCCACATGAATTAAATCTAAAAATTAATCCAATAGTAATCTTAATAAGAAAATAACTAGACTATTTAAATATAATACAGAAGCTGAAATAATAAATGAGGAAATAAAGTTTTTATACTAGGAATAACATTAACTACTGCAGAATCGTCTTCATTACTATTTATAGTTAATAGAAAACAATTTCCTATCGCCTTGGCTTTTTGTATGATAATAAATAAATCACAAGGACAACGTTTTGATGCTATAGGTATTTATATTAGAAAACCATTGTTTTCACATGGACAATTTTATGTTGCATTATCTAGGTGTCGGAATCCTAATAATATTAATTTTGATAGGAATAGTGGATCCTTTGAGGGCCAATGTCCAAGATCAAAACATAATTTTAGTCCATTTTTGTATATGCGACGTTTCGTCAGACAGTTTTCTGACCTCTTTAGGCAATAATTTTATATAGTATCAGCTGGTGGAGAGACATAGCTTCGCCAGCTTTGTCAAAAATACATTGTCGCTTTTTCATCTTGGACATTGGCCCTCAAAGGATCAAAATTGATAAATAATGGAGGGTGCTACACCACATAAAAATCCGAATAATATATTTATTCAAAATCATTCAGAAAATATAGAGGAAATTATCAATATTGTGTGGAAAGAAATATTTGATGAGCAATTATAATTGTTCTTAAATTTATTATGTAATAAAATTAAAAATTATTTTTTATAATATTTATATTTATTCCAGATACATTACATTAAAAAATATGGCAGACCAAGGTGATATCAAACGAATACCATTACGTTGGGATCCAACAGAAAAAAATTTATAGAAGTTCACACCATTGAACAAGCTCAAATTATGGATGATTTAAATAGACAATTGTTAGAACATGAAAACGAAGATAATAATTATATGAAGAATTTAATAGATGAATATAATAATCATTTAAACAAAAATAAAACCGAATTTCCAGTAATATGGGATCCAGAAAAAAAAATATATAGAAGTATGTACATTAGAAGAAGAAAATCGACTGTTTGAATTGAATACAAAAATAGAGGAAAATTTAAAAGAAACAAATAAGTATAATGAATATTTAGAGAATTCATTAAAAGAAAATAATTTAAATTATATAAAAACATTAATTGAAAATCTTAGTAAATAATTAGTCTGCTTTCAGCTTTCCAAAATTGATCAAAATTAGTCTACTTTCATAGAATTGTAAATTAAAACCAAAAAAGAAAATGTATTAAAAATGTTTTGAAAATTA
The DNA here is from genome assembly GCA_030522985.1 of Torymus sinensis. Taxonomy (NCBI): domain Eukaryota; kingdom Metazoa; phylum Arthropoda; class Insecta; order Hymenoptera; family Torymidae; genus Torymus; species Torymus sinensis. Next base: position 1,378 of record JAPYZP010004455.1, read on the forward strand.
GTCTGCTATTAGCGATTTTATTAACAAATGTTTTTAAAATCGGTATACAATCAGCGACCTTTACAATTGGTCTGTTACTAGCGACTTTCAAAATCGGTCTTAGATCAGCGTCAATATAAATCGGTCTGAGATCAGCGACATTTAAAATTGATCTGCTATCAGTGACCTTCAAAATCGGTTTGCTATCAGGCCTTTAAAATTGATTAACTTTTAACAACCTTTAAGGTATATATTTCAAATCACCTACAAATAAATCTTTTGCTTAACCTTCCAAATTGATTTACTTTTAGAGTTCAATAACAGTTTCGATTTGAGTGACCTGTGACGTCGAAACGGCCGTCTTACTCGTGTCCACTTTGGCCGTTTCTAGCCTGGTATTACCGAAGAGCTAGGGATGGCCAAGTCCTACAAACGTTTCGTTTTGTACTAAATTTTTATTACTACAAGGAGGAAAACTATGTGTGAGGAGACGAGCGACTCCGCCTCTGCCCATTCGGCACAGAGTGATCAGAACGCTCCTCGGAAATAGGTGTATATGAGGGACTCAAATTACTACTAGTTAGGAAAAATGAAATAGGAACAGAAAAACTTATATAAATGTTACTTACTTTATTTTTGTCCTGTGTGAATAATATAGTGGAGGTTTAAAATAGAACTGCTGTCAACTCCGATGGTGGCGAGGAACTGACGAACGGCGGAGAGCTGAGGGAAAAGCTTAGCTTGCTTTTCTCCCTCTTCCCGCCCTCGATCGGTGTAGTCTGATCACGACGGCGCAGGCGTTACAATTAGGGTGGGCCTAAGGCCCTGCGACGCGGCTAATTGGCTGCTGGGGGAAGAGAGCATCCCCCAGTTTCCCAAACTATGGTTTTCACTATTCCGGAAAGATGACGCTTCCAAATTCCGATTCGGTTTCCAAACCTTGTCGTGCATTTCGAAGCGTACATCGTGGCAGGACACATCATAATAATGCCACGGCCGCTGTTGTGCTGCGGAAATATTCTTCGCCGCGGATCGTTGCACGTATGGAAGCTTCTTCTGTGTGGCGTTTCAAGCAAGCGGGCGGAGTTGGGGTCGGTTGTCGGCCCATATTCAAGAAAGCTGGGCTCAACCCCACCGATTCCTGCGTTGCGGTGTTGTACGCGAACATTAATTCGGGGATGTGCAAGTCCCCACGGGCGTAGTACGCGGCGGCTGCCTATCACGCCAGCCAGCGCCTTCTGCTGCACCTTATACTGCTGACAAATCAAGCAGTTCCGAACAAAGTCAGCGACATCCTTGCGCAACGAAGACCAGTAATAATAGATCGTGACACGTGTATGCGTCTTCGCTCGGCCTAAGTGTCCCACCGTAGGTTCTGCGCGGCACTCTTGCATCGCTTTCTCTCGTTGCTCAGCCGGCGACACTAGCTTCCAGACGTCTTCATCCTCGAGCAGGTCTTCCACCTCGTGGTTCGGGCGGTAGCTGTAGAGATGCCCGAGAACTATCTTCCACGACGGGTAGTCAGTGGGGTTTTGTTCGACGGCCGTAAACATGTGTTTGAACCATGCCACCTCCGTCTCCCTTGAGGCCCGACGCGAGATCTGGCGCTGCCTAGTCCCCAAATACGCGAGAGAGCGCGTCCGGTACATGATTTAATGAACCCTTGCGATGTTCACTGTCGTAGTCATACGCTTGCATTTCAAGTGCCCACCGAGCTAAGTGCCCAGTGGGGTTATGCAAATTGCATAACCATTTCAGACTACTATGGTCGGTTATCACTTTAAAGTGATAACCTTCGACATAAGCACGAAACTTGCGTATCGCCCACAAACCTGCGAGGCATTCGCGTTCCGTGACGGAATAATTCCATTCTGCCGAAGTCATTGTGCGGCTGGCGAAGCATAAAACTCGTTCGTCGCCGTCGATGTTCTGCGTGAATACTGCCCCCAGGCGGGTATCGCTCGCATCCGTTTGAATTACGAACTGGTGTTCAAACGACGGCCGGTGTAATAATACCGGAGCAGACGAAATGAGAGCTTTAATCTGCTCTAATGCGGATTGCTCCGCGTCGCTCCACACATACGCAATGTTGTGCTTAGTTAGCTGTCTGAGCGGCTCCGCAACCGTCGCGAAATCGGGCAAGAACTTGCGGTACCACGACGCCATGCCTAGAAACCTCCTCAACTGTTTGAGGTTCTTCGGTGCCGGGTATTCCAAAATTGGAGCAATTTTCTCCGACTCAGGCTTAAAGCCGTCTCGGTTAACCAAAACCCCGAGAAACTTGACGTCGCTTCGGCAAAACTCGCTCTATATCACGTTTAATCGTGAGGCCTGCATCTTTAAGACGCTGGAGGACAGGTTCAGCCACTTCAGGTGCTTCTCAAATGTCTCCGTGACGATAATAATATCGTCCAAGTAGGAGAACGCGTGAGGTTGCATCTCTGGGCCGATAATACGGTCTCAAAGCTGCTGAAAGGTTTCTTGCCCGCCCACTACTGCGTAAGGCATTCAAGTGAACTCGAAGGTGTCTATTCCGGGGACAGTAAACGCTGCTAAAGCCTGCGCCTCTTTTCGCAACGGAATTTGATGATAGACACTGCCTAGGTCAATTGTCGATATAACGAGCGTCTTGGAGCTTGCGTAAAATCGCATATGAGAGAGAGGGTATGTGCTTGCCTTCGTTACCGCATTCCACTTGCGATAGTCTATGCAGAACCTGTATGTGCAATTCGCTTCCCGTTGCATAACCACGGGGCTCGACCGTTCACTGGTCGATTTGACAATAATCCCCGCCTCAAGCATCTCTCGCACTTGCCCGTGCATTTCCTCCTCGAGCTTCTTCGAGACAAGATTGTATTTCTGCTTGATGAGTCTTTTGCTCGATGCTTCAATGTTATGCTTTGCCCATCTAGTGCATCCTAGCGGAGCATCACTCGCGGGCAGGAGTTGGTCGAGCAACTCTTGCAGTTGCTGCGGCTAAGCTTCGTCGACATCGGCGAGACCTACTGAGGCGAGGTGCACTGTTCTCGCTTCATCAGGTGCGTGTGAGTCTAATTCTAGCGGGACTCGTTCCTTGACTCCTTCAATGCTCAGCACAGAGTCGCGTGGCCACAGCACAGTGTTAAATTTCCGCATAAAGTCCGCGCCGAGTAGGCAGTCTGCATGCAACTCCTCGAGAATCACCGCGTCGAGGTAGTGCCGCACCGCGGCCACGCCAATAGGTAGGTCTACAGGATCGAGTACAGCAGCAATTCTTCCATTGGCGAGGCGCGCTCCTATTCCGCGATGCGGGGTAATCCGTTTACCGCATATAGTAGTCATCTGTAGGCCAATCGGACCCACAGCGGTGCGAGACGCGCCTGAGTCGTGCAATGCACGGTTCGGGAATACACCGACACCCAGTGGTAAATGCCATCGTGAGTATTACGAGAGGCTCTATAGAGCCTTATAAGTATCCACGATTTCCTCTGAATCGGTGGTAACTTTATCCCCTGGTACCAAGAGTTAAAGCTCGGGGAGCATATTTCTGTAGATGTGCTCGAGCTGCCTCTCGTCGTCTCAAGGCTCCTCGAGTTTACTCAGAATGATGAGGAGACATATAATGTAGTCCCTAGCGCGCTAGCGAGCAACACTCATTGACTCGATCACTAAATTCTTCGATGCTGCTGACCTTCTTGCAGGTGAACTGCAGCTTCGATTGCCGTACTGTTCTGCCGACGTCAGGGTTCATTGATTGCTGGAGCGTGGTACCTTCGCCCGAGTTCGACCTCGATTTCGACCAAATTTAGAGTCCTATATGCCGAGTTTCGATTAGCGATTTCGCTTATGCGCTGTTTTACTGTGGCCATTTTTATTTAATTGTTAAAATATTCGTATTTTGAAAATCACTCCAATTTTAATCGTATTCCGTATAATTTTAATTTTATTGAAAGATTACCGGAAAGGGAATTTCTATTAATTATTAAAAAAATTCAAGCAATTTATTTAAATAAATTTCGATTTATTGTATTAATTTGCAATAACGCGTGACAAAATTGATTAAACTAGTCAGCGCATATTATTGCGATGTCGCTTTCAAAATTCGTAATCGAACAATAACAATGCATAAGTAAGTGTATCACACGCGCTGTTATGGTATTTGCGCCGTGTATTAAGTCTCGTGTGAATAGCAGCTAAGCCGAAATAATATTCAACCACGCACGAGATAATTTTTGCTCTGAATATAATATTCAGAGTCGTAGTCTCTCTCCAATACACCGTACGAAAATTTGTGGGCTGGGAAGGCGCGCTTTGTTTACGTTCGGCGCGGCCCGAGTCCTGTATCGGCACGCGACAGAAACACTGTCCGCGGTTCCCGTCGCTGCCCGTGTGCGCGATGGTTGTCGAATATACTTTTCAACAATGGCCTTGAAAAAAAATGCGCGGTCGCTGGCTTTACCGGAGAGCGAGATGCTTAATGCATCCACCCCAATGGTGTTATACAGCTCGTACTAAATGAACTGTGCGCGGCGCGGACTAATTCCGAAACATGCTGCAATATTCGCCCTCCTGGTTTTTTGTATGGGCGCGAATTTATAACTTATTTATCGCAGAAATACAAACCTCCGGCTGCTCAGTAATTAGCCATGTATAAATAAAGCATGCGACGGCGAGGCTAGCACGCCCCCGTGCAATGCACGCCGCATGCATACAATATCAGAATAGAAATAATAATGATTAAGGAGGAACGAAGTAACGTAAATAATTACTCGCGGAAAATAGGTAAAAGCCGTATGGCGTTTATTCACATACGCGAAGGGAGGAAGGAAACAAAACGCACGAAATGCGATCCTGGTTCAGCGGGCGCGGGAAGGGAGCCCGAGTTTCCGCGAGGTAAAGAGAGAGAGAGAGAGAGCGGAGTTGAGCCAGTACTTACAGATACTGGGTATGCGCTGTCGCCTTCCGCGGGGTCGTGGTTCGTACGCCGACATACACACGCACGCACGCACGCACGCACGCACGCACGCACGCACGCACACACGCACACACACACACACACACACACAGGCTTTAAGTACGTTTGGCACACTGGCGGTAAATTCCTGGTTAGACGCAAGGGAGGCGAGCGTGCGCACACTTATCCAGACAGCTTGCCAGTCCGATGCCAAACATCTACGATTCAACAATAATGTAGGCTCAAACGTTAACGATAATGATAGGCAAGGGGTGCCGAAGGTCACTCAGTCGGCAAAGGTGGCGTGACTTCGCCCAGAGGGATGGGAGATGGGAACTTCCTCAAGGCGGATTTTATTAACATCAACTCACTCAGATTTCGTCTGGAAAGACTTCGCCTCTATGTTGCTGAGGATCTCTTCTACCACTTCTTTGGTATAGCTGGGTCTTGGTTGGGTCCCGACGTTAATGGCAGTCTTGTTCAAATTGACGGGTATATGGTAATTAGGCAAGACAGAAATATACATGGGAGTGGAGTTGCCTTCTATGCACGGAACGACTATAGAATCTCCAAGCTATCATCCTCTAACACCGAAGGAACGGGAAGACCAACCATCCCAGAGTACCTGTTCTGTCAAGTACAACAGGGTAGCTCTCCCCCCATTTTAGTCGGTGTGTTATATCGACTCCCATATATTTGCATGCAAAAAGATACTGATCTATTTGAAAAACTGAAGACTACAGCAGCGACTACAGCCATAAATTCATCATGGGGGATTTGAACGCGGACTTGTCATTGGCGTCCGATGCGGTTGCTCATACCATCCAAACTCTAGCCATGAATCTAAATGTTCAAATTGTATAGCGTGGTCCAACTCATCGACATACCGAGAACTCTTACACCTGGATTGACCTGATCCTTATAGACGAGAATGACGAGGTACACTGGACTACAAGAACGAACGTCTGCCCAGTGTCGGCAAACACGCTATCATAGATGTCACTGTCAATACATTGTACCAGCACCCGTAAGAGGCTTGTTCTCTTACAGGGACTATAAGAATATTCATCCAAGCACACTCAATCAATTGCTGGCAACCTGTGACTGGGTGGGCATGAATTTCGTTGAATCCGACTTTGAGGGTGCTTTACGCAACCTAAACTTAAACTTAACTCTTAGTATTGATCAATTAGCTCCTTTAAAAATCATTAATATTAAAAAGAATAATCCTCCTTGGCTTGGTCCTGAGTTGAGATAACTCATCGATAGCCGTGATGCTACGTACAGATGCTACAAGCGCACAGGGCGAGACACGCTGCTTCATGAGTTCCTTCGGCTCAGTAGTGACGTTGACTCAAGAGCGTAATTTCTTCCTATTCAAAAACCTTGTAGACGCTCTTAATGTTAACAAGGATATTTCGAAGGAAATCCGAAATGTCGGCCGAAAGGCGCAAAAAGCAAGACCTTAACAGTTTCACGCCGGAAGAGTTAAACGCGCACTTTGCTGGGACTTCTGTGTCCCCCTTTGAAACCATTGAAGAAGTAACGGACGTCATCTTATCTGCAAATGAAGACGGTTTTTCCTTTAAACCGGTTAACCTAAGTGAGGTAATCCTTGCGATTTCTCACTTTTCCTCGCAGGCAAAGGGGATAGACGGAGTTCCTGAAAGTGTGATAGTGAAGGCTCTACCCATCATTGGCACTTAAATCACAAATATTTTCAATTCCTCTTTTGCCCAGGGGATCTTTCCAAGCTGTTGGAAACAGGCGCAGGTAATTGCTCTTAAAAAGAAGACGAATCCATTAACAGCTTCGGACTTCCGCTCCATAGCACTACTCTGCTTCCTGTCCAAAGTGCTCGAAAAGATCGCCCATGACGAATTCACCGAGTATCTAAATAATAATAATCTACTCGACCCCCTCTAGGTCGGATTACGTAGACACCATAGTACCCAGACAGCACTACTGAAACTAACTGACGATTTACAAATGGCCATCGACAACAAGAAAGTGACGCTACTACTTCTATTCGACTTAAGCAAGGCCTTTAACACTGTTTCACCATCCACACTGCTGCGCAAGCTCCGTCAACTGGGGTTCTCCAGGTCGGCTCTTCTATGGATAAAGTCATATTTACAAGGTCGTTCCCAAATGGTTATCACCATTAATAATGGCAACTCGGACTTGTTGGAAACCAATTTGGGCGTTCCACAGGGCTCCGTACTGGGCCTCCTGTTGTTCTGTATATATGTTAACGATTTACGAGACTTACTCGACGGACGTACCATCAAACACATCTTTCATGCAGACGATCTCCAAATCTATCATCACACCACCAAAGATAAGATTTTGGAAGGTATCTCACGGCTATCTAATGCGGCGCAAATGGTGTCTGAATGGGCAGAGAACTCTGGCCTGCGTCTCAATTCTGGCAAAACCCAAGCAATAGTGTTTGGTTCAAAGAAAAATGTAAATCATATAAATTCAATGGGTCTGCCGGGCATTGGAATGCAGAATGGAGTACTCATACCGTTCAGTAGAACACTTGCCCTTGAAATGACCTTGAAAATGACCTCTGGAGTCAAGGTTAAAACGAAGGTTATCATCTTATTACTCGTTGAAAACCATTGAAGAATGGTAGGGGGCGCCTTTCTCGTTGAATGCGTTTTTACGGATATTTTTGAGACTTGTATGATTTTTCCGGCCATATTGGTTTTTGTTGGGTCGCAGATACCTTACTTTTATTCAAATTTATCTCTATTACTAAGCTCAGAAGATGCATTGACTTGAATATTTGTTTGAATTGGAATGATTTTAATAACTATAAACCAGTAATTCGTCTTTTGCATTTTTGTATTATAATATATTGATGCCATTTTGAGATCCGCCATCTTGGTTTTTCCGAAAAGGCCATAGCCCAATAAAAACTACATACATCTAGCTTCAAAATTACCGACGGATAAATTTCCTAAGTTGCTTCAATTTTTAGACAGATCCGGTGGTTTTTTTGACAAAGAATGAACCATATATATATGTGCAATTCTCATCAAAGTGGTGACCAAACCCGAAATCAAGATTTGAAATTTTTTTTTCGAGCACACATATGAGACCTGGTTTTTCTCGTTGTTTGTGGTATGTATAAGAGAAATTCGTGGTTGAGTATCGTCCATCAAGTTGCCTATTTTTTCTGGAACAACTTCTTACTTTTTAAGAAAATGGCATAAAAAGCCCTTTTCTTCAAACTTCAGCCATTTAGCCCAGAAACGATCTACTCAAAGTTTTCAAAAAGAAATTAAAACTAGAAGAAAAGAGCTTTAATGATTTTTTTTCAATATTAAAAAATGTTGATTCCTTCAAAAGTTACCAGGGTTTGAAGTTTAACGTCGAAAAAGCATAAAAAAGCATAAAAAAAGTCAGCGCGGTGGATTCCTGCGATTTTTTCCATTTTTATGCCATTTCGACGTTCAACTTCAAACCTTTGTAACTTTTGAAGCAATGAACATTTTTTAATTTAAGGTGGTCTTATACCTAAAAATTTTCAAAAATTCAAATTTTTTTTTATTTAATATTTTTATTATATATGTTATCTCGAACCTAAAAAAAATAGTTTGGATAAAAAATTAAAAAATTTTCACATGATAATATCTAAAACAACTTGAATTTGATTATTTCGTTCATTTTTTTTTTGTATTTTTGGTAAGTTTCTGATAGGAAAACATTTAATTTTCTTAAATATATTTTAAATAGTAAACAATATTATTATTATTATTAAGTCATATTAGTATAAAAGTGAAACAATAAAATAATGATTAAATTTATTAAAGGATTTCTTATAAAAATGATATGAATGATATTGTGTAATTTGAAACTCAATGGTATCGTTTTGTGACCATTTTACATATCTGTTCTCGTAACGTGACCATCTGATAGTCGAAAATTGGAACGAAATAAACATCCCATATAAACATAACCATTAGCCATATGATTTCAGCAGAGTTTGTTGTCATGCATAGTTTTCCTTTTAGTGTTTTAATATAAGTTATAAGAAAGATGAAAATGAGATTATTGAGTTTTGCTCAGTATAGGATCTTATTCAATAATTCAGAAGAGTTGCACACTACAATGAGTATCAAGACGC
>JAPYZP010004456.1:0-10238 GCA_030522985.1 Torymus sinensis
TTTGGAGATACTCCCTCTCTCCCTCTCGCTTTGGCCCGAATCGATATGACTGTTTCTGCAGTTGAGAGTTCAAGCGACAGCTGGATAGGGCTTGTTCGCTGTGAGTTTAGGTCGGGCAGGGTGGTTGGCGTAGTGTTAATTTTGGAGGTTATTTTACTGAGTGGTTTGTAAGTTTTTTTAGTAACCCGTATGGAAAAGAACAAACGTACAAAACCGTACAAAAGAGTACAAAACTGTAGAAAACCGTTCCGATTCGGACATATTTCGTTACGGTTTCCTACGTTTTCGTACGGTTTTGTACAGTTTTGTACAGTTTCCTACATTTACTACTTTAACATGAATCGTAATAAAATGTATGAAAATATATAAACTCCTACGAATCCGTAAATAAATGTACAAAACTGTACAAAACTGTAATATTCATTAAAACTTACGGAAATGTACGTTTTGTACGTTTTCCTATACATTTTCTTATCTTTTCGTACATTTTCTTACTTTTTCATACGTTTAAATTTTTGGTACCAATTGAAGGATTTTATGAATGGTGGAAAATCGTAGATAACCGTAAGGAACCGTACAAAAACGTAAGAAATATGTCCGAATTGGAACGGTTTTCTACAGTTTTGTACAGTTTCTTACGATTTCCTACGTTTGTTTTTTTTTCCATATGGCAAGTCTTCACTTTTCCCACGATGACGTTAGGTTCAAAAAGCTCATGTATTAAATGGAAATTGGAGTGCTTGAGAGAATACAAAAGAGAAAAAATGAGTTTCTGCGAAATACGCCTTATGCTCAATTTTCGAAGTGACTTTTAGTGCTTACATTATGTGTTTTTTGATTGCTCATGCTGTTGCAAATGGCATTGCCACAGGCAAAGGATGCGAAGTAGCATAGAAAATTGTCAAAGCAAGTCTTAGTCAGTAAAGGTTTATTAGGTTGTTTATTTTTAAGATTGTATGTAACTTCACATAAAATGACTAATGTTGATTACTCGGCCCTTAATTACTTCGAGTTTTCGAAGACCTGCCCTTTACTCATTCCATCACACTCAACTGTTTCATACTATAATTAATCACTCGACACACGCATCATTTTTACAACAAACGCATTAACCCATGAAATTCCAGTTCCATCAAAAAGTTCGAGACCCCGCAATCCAACCCTTGACGCGCGCGCCTAATTTGGAAATTTCAACAAAATCCACGCGCCTCGAGTTTATATTACACGCCGTCCGAAAATAGCCTCCTCTGTTTTACTTAATGGATTAGGCATTAGCAAAATTAAACATTGCGCCTCGTGCCTCCGCTTCCGCCACGAGGCGACAGAAAATCGATATTCCCCGCGCGCGTGAAAACTAGCCTCCCGCCACGCGTCTCGAATATAACCGCACCGTCTCACCATACCAATACAGAGACGCAGGTTTCGATAAATTTACGGCTCATTACGCCCGTTATGAAAATTCAATTTTTTTTCTCCGAGACCTTTGCGAGGACGTATAGCTACACCGCGCGGGTTTTGCTTATAAGCCACGAGCGATTTGCCTCGTCGCGTTGGGGGTGGAGATGTATGGCCGCGCGCGTCGGCTCGAATTGGACGTTTTTGCTCGCCGCCTTGACTGTCTCGTTTAATCTACGAACGTACATAGCTGCGCGCCGCGACATAGGAAGAGGTAAATTTAAAGGGAGTTAGATGCGGACGTGCGTTTTCGGAATGGGTTTTTCGGGGGATATAGGGGAGATGGAAAATTTCGTTGGTTAAAAATATTGATAATGGTGGAGTTTTTGGAGTTGGATTTCGATTGAAAAATTAAGATTTTCTATCGGTTGGGAAAATAGCAACGAAAATAAAAGATTCATACATTATTTATAGTGAATGCTGGATACGGAAAATAAAGTATATGGTTTGTTCAAAACGCTTTTTGCATAATTATTGCAAAACAGTGTTTATTTTAATGCAAAGCTTTATACGAATGTTGCTTATTTGCAGAAAACGTAAACAAGTTGAATTAGCAACCGTAAATTTTATACTCACGATTACAAATGTATGGTATTATTAAATTAATATTACGTTACATATATATGTTGAATAAATTTTGTATTCGTAGAATAAATAAATACCGCGCAAAAATCGGTAAAATATTTCATTTAAATAAGTGCTTTAAATAATATCAATAACGGAGCGAATTGCGTAATGAACGTTTGAATAATAATAAGTAATTCAGTCATAAGTAATATGAATATTAATATATCGATACTTTGATGTTCCGGCGGAAGAACTAATTAAAACGCTTATTATACTGATGATGCCATTAAAATTCACGCCATCACTACCATTCCCTTTTTTGTTTTTAGATTTTACTGAGATACGAGTCTCCTTAAATATGGTTTAGAAGATGTTTCCATAACTTTGACGGGTAAAAAAATCGATCAGTAACGGCCCGCATGAATTTCAATGAAATCAGCCATACATAATTTATATAGGCGACCGCGTCGTATATTTTTCGCGCTAAAGAAAAAAAAACATCGAGGGTGCTCAAGTCGCGCGCAACGCGGTGTAAACGCGAGGAAAATTCAGCGGCGAAAGTGGTACAGTACAATGAACAGAGTTCGCTTTGAAATTTGAATGGCTGACTGATGAGGCGCCGGAATGTTAGAATTTATTCGCCGAGAGCGCTTTATATTTTCCGCGCTGACGACTGTAATTTCATCCCGCGTGAGAATAATTTTTCCGACCGAATGCGATGTTTTTGGAAGGCTCCCGGGCTTGGTTGAATTTAAACGTGATTTTTATTACGGACTTTCATTCTATTTTATATTAGTTTCGACTCTTGGCAAGCGTTACAAAATGGGAAGGTGAATTCAGCTTTTTTTACGTAGCGGTAGAAAACATTTGATTAAATGAACGTCCGAGCCAATTAGATATTCTTGCGTGAAATTTCTCATTATTTGAAATTATTTTCAGGTGGAAGTATAATTGCAATCACCCTTTGTTTACAATTCATTAAAAAAAAATGACAGAGGAATGTAGTTAGAAAATATGAATGTATGAGTAAATGTATAATTTAAAGATAAAGTAAAATGCTTTCTAACTCATAAATTCCTCGGCGGATGATACACAAATCATAAATTTTAAATGAAATTAATTACATAATAAATTTCTTTCTAATTTTTAATTTTCATCGTTTTCAATATTTGCTTCGTAACAATTATTACCTGCATTTCGCATGAAATATACATTTATAAGTATAACTACAAAGCTAGATCATTAAATTTTTAAAATAATTGAAGTATCTACCTTTACGTAGCCTTCGTTACACTTATTCCTGTACTTTGGTAGAACAAACTAATGATGTTATTCGTTATTGTAATAGAGGTCAAGTATTTTATTTTCCATTAATGATGTAATGAAATGAGTTTTTAATGGAGTGGACTATACAAAAGTGGTTATTAATAAACCATCTGTTGCATACTTTTGTCTCTCACGCAGTAAAATGACGCAATATTTATTGCTTGGAATTCCTTTCGTTGACTATGAAAATAACGCATGAAATATACTTTAATAAGACATCATATTATTAATTCACAATATTTGAGAAACTCATAAAACGAATCTTTAATGACCATTCAATTGATCTTTATTATACAACGTCACGCTAAAACCATTTCATCTACGTATTTTATTAATGGTAAAATGGCTCATCCCCCACAGACACTAGTACGTATATGCTTTTCCATTACGGTCTTGCATTTACGATATGCAAAAAAAAGCAACAAACTTCACCTCTCCCCCGTTTGTATTTTTTTCCCGCAGTACAACGGGCAAAACGTTCGGAACATAAAAACCAAGCGTAACCACTCGCAAGTTGACCCATTTACCAACATTAACATTTCACAGAATAATGTTCTACCCGCGCGCGCTCGCCGCTACCACTATTTTCGATTTATGCAGATTAAGTTTTCAGCGCGCGGAGGCTCTTATCTGGGGCGAAATATATTTACATGCCCTTTTTTTGTACCCCCGGCAGCGTTGCGCGCAGCTTAAATTGAATTCTCCCGGGACCGAAAGTTTCGCCAGCAAAAATAGCGCGCGGCGCTTTTGTGTATTTGTGAATTGAGTTATCAAATTCGGGAGATATATATTTAAAGTTTGTACTGTACGCGAAACGTGAGATATTTGCGACTCGGTGTTATCGGGAGATTAGAGGCGGAGGATACGCGGGGCTGATCGGTAATCAAACACTGAGATCGATTTCGCTATCTGCGAGAAATTACTGTTGTAGTCTAGGTCAATAGGATTGTATTACGATACCTTAATGCTTTGGAAACGATATACATTGCAACCTTTTATATTCTCATTCTTTTAAATCGATTTAAATGAATTGCGAAGAGTAGCTAGAACGTTTTCGCTCACGAGCTGTTACGTTTTTAAACAAAATAATTCAATATTTTCATTCTTTGGAAACCTGTCAAATTGCTTCAATTACGAACTATACAGCTAGATTATTTTCGGTAAGGAGCTCTTATCAGTAGACCGTTATATTTTTTAACTGAATTTTTTAATAACAGTAAAAATTTAATGCCAAGCGAAATTTTATTTTTAACTCCCCAAAAAAATACAAAACGATAAACGACACTAATTGGATTACCGTATAAACAATGAAATAATAATACCTCAAAAAGATTTGAAAACTTCTGTATACCGAAGCTTTCGACTGCACGTAAATACTTTATATTATTCAATCCAAGAATAAAATTCATTAACAGAATTCATTATACCATTGAACAATTGAAGTTATTCCAAACATTTCACAGACAGCGCGCTGCGTATCCGCCAAAACTAATTAAACCACTTCACGCGGCGCGACAACATCGTCTTAACAAACTCGCAGCTAATTACTCCCTCGCTCCCCGTCCAATCGCGCCGCAGCCTCGACAACAACAAGACAGAGAGAGAACCTTTCAAGAAAAATAGCCAGGACAAAACGCTCCCCGCGCGCAACGACAAACAGCTCGCTACAAAAATAAAAGGCCTTTCACGTGGTGGAGGCGTGAGAGAGAGAGAGCTAAAAACCCTATCCAATTAGCGCGGCAGTAGGCGCCGCACGAGGAAAAGTAGAATTCGAAAGTGCGAGTAATTAGGGAAGAGGCGCAATTAAGATCCGCTGCGGTGAGGGGCTAATGCCGAGCGTTATTTCCGTTGCAATTATCTTCGCGATTGTGTGTGTGCGCGCGTCTGTGTGGGCGAGCATTATCGCGGATTCAGTGATTTCAGCAAGCGGCGATGCGCGCAGCTGCGTTAGCTCACGCTGCGGCTGTGGATATATACCTATATACAGGTGATGTTGGCCCGGTCTCTATTGTCCTAAGTTTGGTAAAAGTAGGAGTAGCTTTATTGTAATTGAAAGGGTTAAGTGGGGATAACTGATTGCCTAGTGTATACTTTCTATGAGTTTAGTGTATGGTATTTTTAGAGATATAATATTTGGGAAGTGTGAATGGATGCTTGGATTTGATGATGCATCCTGGGGTATGCTAAAAAATCACGTAAAATATTTAAATATTATGTGAATATTCAAGGACGGGAGCTGCAACTAACTGCACCGAAAGCTCGATTTACTATTAAATCGACTGCCTATTAATTTTCCAACGTTCATGAAGGTGTGCGGTTTCATGATTAATTCATAGAGGAAGTGCTTTTTCGGATGTTCATTATAATTTTAAATATTCATATGATCGTCTTTGCATAATGTAACTGCCATTGATTTATACAATTTTTAATCCTTTGAAGATGATGCAAAGTCTTAAATAATTGTATATGTAAGAAAATCACTCATAAATGTTAGAATTCTTGTTCAAGGAGGAAATGTAAGTGACAAGTTGGAATATTGGAAATATTTTGATTTTGATAAACAGCTATTCAATACCACGAGAGTCCGTACTTCATAACTATGGAATTGTACAATTACAATAATAGCAACGTTTGAATGAAAGATCCATATATTTGAATTGAATGCACGCAAACGCAATCCGGATTAATACGATATTATACAGATACATTATGCAGACAGTCAAGTCAATCATGAAGGAAGGGATGGAATAAATATTGGTTATGTTTGGTCCAGCATTTACCGTACGTCAATCTAGTGGTACTTAACGGTTCATTGACAAATAGGCACGTTTGAATAATGCATCGCTTCGCGCCATGTACTCGCACTCGGTCCTCGCACTTGATGTGTTAAAGCTCGGAATTCCTATAGCAGAATGCACGTTTACAGCAATTTATTTATTGAATTTTGGGGTCCAAAGTGTTTTAGTGACGTTGAATTTATGAAAAATAAGTATATACGTTATATTTTATTTTATGGTATTTAGGATTTCCGGTGCCTCGCGTAAATTATGAAAGGCAGTGTGTGATAAATTTCGTATCGCGGTATGGATGAAAGTTTCATGCTATAAATTTTAATAAAAGCTCACGAGACTTGACTCTAATGTAATATTTAGTGCACTTTAACAAATATGAATGCGTACAGGATAAAGTTAAAAATATAGTGACGTCAAATGAAAATTTAATTTAAAAATTTAGAGTTGCCACGCGTAATATATTTACATAATCCATGATTATCCAATTACTTTACAAAATTGGAAAATAACTCATTTTAAGATTAGTAAGCTGATTTCCGCTATTATAAAAACAATTTTCAGGAATAAGTTAAAAAAGCTTCGATGAAATGCAATAGGATTAAAGTTTGCGTGGCTTCGAACTGGAAAAAGTCCAAGTCAAGAAGTTATTTACAGCACGATATATTTTTCTCAGAATACAAAGGTGTTGTCTTTTTTACGATAGTTGTCTGCGACATTAGGGAATCCCGAGGCTGAAGTGTCGCTATGTAAAGCATAAAAAGCAGACTGTAAAAATTTGACCTCTCGTCTCGAGGGAAATTTGGCGGAACCATCCGAAAATAGCATTATTTGAAGTGTGCAAAAAATGGCTTATTTCATAATAAAACTTCCCCTTTTATGGATGTGTAATAAAATTAGGTTTTCGGAAAATTGCGGACGCGTGTAATAGTTGTTACACGAAAGCTTTTACGTCTGGAAAAATAATCTGCGAAGTTCTCGAAAGTGCCGACGTAAAAGGATTTACGCTGCCCGGCTATGTACATTAGGCATTAATCAATTTTCAACGCGCTTATATTCGCAACTTTTTCCATGAATAACGTAATTTATAATTGAAATTCATGTTTTTCTAATGTCCTACGAGTCATATAAATTACTCGAGAGGTACTCGAGATAAGACTTTTTATATTAAGAAAAGTTCTACTTGAATTATACCCGTTAGTGCTTTAACCTTTGAGACAACTTTTCCCAGAACGCCATTCCTCCAAGTAAATAATCTCATACACTTTTCTTCGTATTTTATTACGAAGAGGTAATTTGATTTTATAACGCTGCGATAACTTAATTAAATTATGTCTTTACTCTAATAATTTATAAAAACTAAAAAGATTTCTAGCTTGCTAATGAATCAACTTCTGAATATTTTAAAATCTCTTCCTAGAACGACTTAACACTATGTTACCCGAATTCGAGATAAATTACCGCTAAAGACGTGCTTCTGGCGCATACAGGGAATACGCAATGAAAGGATGCATAAGATATCAGCCACGAAGCGGTGAAATATCCATTTTCCGACGCGAACGATTCAGGAATCAAATTTCGACGGTAAATTTAGGGGGACGTTCGGGTTCACTGGGCAGTTTACTCGATTACATTGACCTTTTCTGTTTTCAATTTTCATCCTACCGTAATTCGGATAAAATTGGCAAGTACTCAATATGTATCATTTTTAAACTACATAAACTTTTATATTAAAAAAGTGAAAATAAATATAGCTAAGTAAAAATAAAAATAATAAATACACTACAATAAATCCAATTACGAAATATTTTCATTAAAATTTTATATAAGCTGTGAAAATTCTCTACAACACTGTAATATTAAAAATTTTCGCTCCCGAGTTCCTCCAAAAGTCCGCTTAATTAAATCACACTTTAAAAAATTCACACGTCGCAAACTAAAAGAAACTCTTCAAAAATCTCTCCCCCGAGACCGTCACTGCCCCGTCAAGTAGAAAAACCCGGCTAAAGTCAGACGAGACAGCGCGACGCCATATAATCCCGTACGCTTTTAACACTCCAAATCTCCTCCTTAAAAAACGGAAAAAAAAAACAAAATTAATCCAATATCTCGTCTCACCGACAAAAGCGCGCAATCGCTTCGTCATTTTTATTTTCAACTTGACGCATCGAGTTCTTTTATAATAAACCCCCACGGGGAGGCGTTAAAAGTCCATCGTTAGCCTCTCCTGCCGCGCGCATCTCCTTAATCGCCGCAAGTCAAAGGCATCACGGATCTTCTTTGATCTCTCTCTCGCTTGCTTCTTCTTATTCTTCTCCGCCGGTTATTTTCTGCCGGAGCGTCGTGGGTTCTGACGATAACGCGCGTGCAATCGACGTGCGGCTTTTAATTGCAATCCACTCCTGTTCGCCGCGGGCTATTGTTGCGCTGCGCGGAGGTAGGATACAATAGCCGCGGGTGCGCAACTCGCCTCGTATTGTGCGGAGGTTTGTATTGTTGCTGCGGGAGAGGATGTATTTTCTCGTATCTTTGCGGGTGCACCGCGTGGGCGGCTGTGTGCGCGGAGGGGAAACGTCGAAAAAGGAGAAATTAGAGGGGGGTGGAGATTTGTGAAAATTGACTGGGGTTATGAGGTCAACGAGTTTATTGCTCGCCCTGTGTGGGCAATCACGGTAGAAAGTTTTTTGTTTTGTAAGTTGTAATTTTTCTGTTTATTATGTTTCGCGAGTATTGTGATTGTCATAACGTTCTGAATTTAAATATTTTAGCTGTTGATCCTTACTTTGAAAAGTTAATATGCTCTATTGAAGTGGGAATATTTGCCGTCTTTAATTAGTGAGTTTTCAGTATTTCATATTTGGTGAGAGTAAATTAAGAGATAGTATCTAGACGAAAATTTAATGCAAAATCTAATAACTTAGCAGGAAAATGGCTTCATGCGATGAAAATTAGAAATGAGAAATTGTTATGAAATGCAGAAATTATAACGGTATGTGAAAATCCCTCTAAAGTTAAACACATTCATCGTGTTTTTCATAATTCTTTTTCAAAATTTTTCCTAGTTTATATGGTTTCATTATGAAATTTTTTTGAAGTTGTATATATATACTATCTTTAAAGATTAGTGTTTTTGTCCTTACCTGACTGTAAAATAGAAAATGAAAAAAGAGTTCAATAAATAATAATAAATTCAATAATACAATGGATACAAAAGAATAATGCATTTAATTACTCTAATATATGCATAAAAAAAGATCCAAATATCAGACGAGAGCCTCAAAGCGCTTTAATTAAAATTTGTTCTTTTTTTGACGCGAGATCTCTTATTTCCTCAGGATTCGGTCAGTCCCGCGGTACGGTCGTAGAAAAAGTAAAAGAATAAAAATACTGTAATTGCTTTCTGCGAAAGGAAAAAGGTTGGAGTGAATTCCTGAGAAAACACAGGAATTAATGTTAAATATAAATTGAACAAACGTTCCGACCAACGTACACATTGAAAAATAAACATATAAACGACGTTGTTCGATGCCCAGCGATTCATTAAATTTTATTTGCAGCATGGCTTTGTGAAAATATAATGGAACTCGTTTGGGAATATTTTTTGCTGGATTAACAGAACAATCCTTTGAATAAAACTAGGCTTTTAATTATTTTTTTTTAATTGTATTTTACGCTCAGGAATCGTAATTGTTAGAGGAATAAAAGTACGGTTTAATTAATTTATCTGATGAGATCCAGTATCTTCTTTAGAAAACATTACGAAGTAATGTGCAAAAAAATTTCATTTAATGTTGCTCTTTCATAAAGAAGGGAAATTGTCGACGAAATTTCTTAATTACCTTAAGGGTCAGCTAATTTTAAAGTGTTGAAATGAAAATTAGCTCATTGTGCTTTATTAGGTGGCGAATGTTTTTTTTAAATATATTAGTTGTACACGTAGTACTTTTAAACTTATGTATTGATTACGAAAACTATTTTGTTATGAAATCGAATCATAAAAAAGTAATAACACTGAAATAACTTTATTTATGGTCATATGTATTGACAATGCATCGCAATGAAAAAGAATAGTTTAATAGTTTTTTATAATAGTGATTGGAA
>JAPYZP010004457.1:0-12341 GCA_030522985.1 Torymus sinensis
AGTGGAGGTAAGTCCTCCGATTTGCTCCCGCGGTCTCCGTAACCTGGTTAGGCAAAGCGCTTTCGGGCGTTGGCCGAAAGACAGGGAGATCCGGCACGCGTACATGTTCGGATTTCGACGTAACATATTTTAAATTTACTGACTTTGACCGTATAAAACAAAAGCTTAATTTCAAATTAATTACCTCTTCAAAAATTTGCAGTATTCGGTGCTACAAAAATGATTCCAAAATCCCAGGAAGATGCAAAAAATTTGAGACGCTTGGAGTGTTTTTAATTAAATACTATTTTAAAAGTACTTTTAGGGATAAATCCAAATATAATCGATGAAAGTCCTTCAAAATTGGCAGAAAATTATATTTTTTTGTGTAAAATATGTTAGTGTATTACTATTTATATTTTATTTAAAGGAATAAAAATTTTTGTTTCAACTGTACTCTACCCTTAAATATTAAATTATCTGATAATAAATAGAAAAAATTTAATTCTACTTACCATGGTCTTATTTTTACCTTTACCTTTCCTTGAACCTCTTGAGTACAAGTCTTTCATAGAGATTAAATTTTACTTTACATTTTTAAATTATAATCAAACGTATAAAAATTAAATTTTGTTTCATGCTATTCAAGTGAAAATTTTAAACTTTATTATATTAACTGATTCACGTGTGTTGACGTAAGCACAAACATACGAAATAAAGATTTTGCTAACATTAGCATTTTTCACAAGACATCATGCATACACACATACACACACGCGCGCGCGTACACACGTGTGCGTCGCGCATATACGCAAAATTTTGCTAACGCAGCACTATGGCGATGCCCGACAAATATTGACCTCGGCTGGCGCCGATGAGTCATTGTTTGGGTTTCGCCATACTGCTGCTATAACTACTAACGATGCTGTGTAAAAGTCCATGTAATGTAGATAAAGTGACAGTAACCATACTTGAGTATATCCGACTTGCACACTTAGTTTTTCCACGTGGTCGACTGTTACATGCACAGCATTTGAGTAAGAGAGATTTCCGACTTCTTCCTCGATGAGATTTGTCAATGACGCGCGAGTCAAATCAGCGTCTCTCTCATTTACATGTGTAAAAGTGAGAGACAACATGATTTTTTCCATTCTCGACTAATCAGAGGAGCGTGTCAGCTGTTCCACAGCGACGCTGCGCTGTGATGCGGTGCGCGACCGCGGGAACTTTTAAAACTACTAAAGGAATGACGATTTAAGCTGATCTGATGGTATCCCAAAGGGAACATCTTAATGCTCTTCGCGCCCAATTACAGGCTCATAATCAGGCTAATCCCGCGTCCCTCAAAACCATTAAATACATAAATGGAGTCCCCAAACTAGTTGATTGTAGCGAGAATTTCGCACCAAAAAACCACCACAAAGGTAACGACCCGTCAATGTCAAAAAACTGAGTATCCACAATAGCCGTTCCTCTCAAGCTTTGCGTTTACTATCAAAATGCACACTCCGTTGGGGGCAAGATCTCGCGTATCAAAACTAACCTGCACCTACTGTCTCAGCTACCCGATATAATTATTATAACAGAAACTTGGCTCCAACCAGAAGTTCTCTCAAGCGAGCTCGGGTTTGATGATTTCAACATCTTCAGATGCGACAGAGATTTTAGTTCTTTCGAAGTAAAAAATAGGGGACAGGGTTCTAATTTGCGTTAGAAAACATATAACAGCCGAGCTTTTATTTATAGACACATCATTAGAACAACTGATTATCGAAATCTCCCATCTCCCAGTCAAATTTTTAATTTCTATCTCATATATTCAACCCAAGTCACCTGCGCATG
This sequence comes from Torymus sinensis, assembly GCA_030522985.1. Lineage (NCBI taxonomy): Eukaryota > Metazoa > Arthropoda > Insecta > Hymenoptera > Torymidae > Torymus > Torymus sinensis. The sequence continues at coordinate 1,822 of JAPYZP010004457.1, forward strand.
TTTATCTTAGCCATATCTGCAATATAGAGAATTACTTACACAAAAATCCGGATTGTCAAACTATCATATTGGGTGATTTCAACCTTCCACATATGCTCTGGAAAAGTGACCCACTTCAGTACACCGTAATGTCTTATGCTGAACCCTCTGTCCGTGAGGGAGCTGATACTCTTTGCGAGTATTTTTCCACCCTAAATCTAACTCAGTACTACCAAGCACATCCAGCTAAGGGTTACTCATTGGTCCTACTTTTCGCTCCAGAAAATACTGTCAGTAAACTCGAATTAAATGAGTAGTTACTTCCTATAGACATTCACCACGAGGCAATTTCTTTTGAATTCAATTTCCCGAGCGCACTTCCTTGTATATCGAGGCGCACCAAACGTAATTTCCACGTTGCAGACTTTGATATTATATCGAGTCATATTTCGAATGTGAATTTGGGTGATGTTTTGCGTGACACCATCGATCATCCAGACGAGTCGCTAGATAAATTTTACTCTATTATTCATAGCTTTATCGAAACTCACATTCCGATGATCAAACATCGTCCCGATTCATATCCGAAATGGTAAGATAGCGAACTTATGCAGTTCATAGTGACTAAAAAGGCCGCTCACTGTCGTGATAAAGAATCTAATTTATTAGCTGACTATATTAAATTTAAACGGCTCCGTGCTATCTGCATCAAGCTGCCGCGCACAAAATACCGCGGTTACATCTCCAAGGTCGAAACTAGCTTAAAAAGTAACTCATGGTCGTTTGGTATTTTGTTAAGGAACTGAGAAGGGATTCTGGGTTTCCGAAGCGCATGTTTCTAAAATAAAATTCAGCAGTTAAAGATTTTCATATCTCTCACCTTTTCTCTGAATATTTGAGCTCTGCGTATAATAGAGTAGGGTTAGAAACTATATCGCTTTCGCTTGATGACGTTACGTGCGTACCTGATGTTACACTAACCGTTAAAGCGTTCCGCAACATTGTATATAACCTCGATGACAATATTAATTCTGGACCAGACGATGTACCGGCTCTGTTTATTAAGCGTTGTTGGCCTGCCTTAGAAAAAGCAGTTTGAAAAATATTTAAAAGCGTTATGAGTTCGGCATACTTCCCAAAATTTTGGAAGTATTCTTACATATTACGTGTTCACAAATCTGGAAATGTGCATGATATATCAAACTACCGTCCCATATCTGTTATTAGCTGCCTTCCTAAAATATTAGATGCCCTTATAACCAATTAATTATCGCCTTTGCTTTTTCTAAGGCTGGCCACACAATAACATGGTTGTATCAGGGGCATTCCACGCTCACCAATTTGCTTTTTAACGATTTTTAACGATTTTCTATCGGAATGTATTGAAAAATCTCTACAAACTGATGCTATTTACACCGATATGTCTAAAGCCTTCGATAGTCTTAACCATAACCGTCTTCTATCTAAGCTCTGGAATATTGGCGTGCGTGGTCAAACGGTACGCCTGATCGAATCATACCTCTCTGACCGTAAGCAATCTGGAAGAGTAAGAGACTGCGTATCTCCAACTATAACTGTCGCGTCGGGGGTCCCTCAAGGATCCCATCTAGGACCTTTATTATTCTGCGTGTACATTAACGATCTCGTATCGTGCGTTAAATATATAAACATCCTTATATATGCGGATGACGTAAAGATTTTCAGTAATGTGGAGTCATTTGAAGATGCGGCAGTCCTTCAAAAGGATCTCGATAGGCTCGTTAAGTGGACGGTTGAAAATGACCTCCCTCTAAATACAAGCAAATGCTCTTTTATCACATTCAGCAAAAAACGGGGCTCAGTGTCGGCCGACTATTTCATAAACTGATCGAAACTAACCAGAGTCAACACAATCAAGGATCTAAGAATTATCTTCGATAGTAACCTCATCTTCACTACACACATTAACTATAGTACGTCAAAATCATTTAAATCCCTTGGTTTTTTAAAGCGCACTACTCACGAATTTCGCGATATCTCAGCCATTATTCATCTGTACAAGAGTTTGGTCCTCTCTAATTTACTTTATAGCTATCAGATATGGAGACCTCATAATATTTATTTGAAGAAAAAAATTGAGTCAGTGCAGCATTCTTTTTTGAGATATATAGCAGTTATGCGGAGAATTTTGATATTCAAACTATTGAATCCGTACATTATCTCCAAGACTGCGTTCTCACTTATAAAATTAAAGATGGTTATATCTTATGCGACGATCTACGAAACTGTTTTAATCATAGACAACTTATATTCACTGCGTAAACACCGTGATTTGTGTGAGGATATCTATAGTACAAATACAGGTTTTCACTCTTCTCTTAATAGAATGAAAAAAGAATGGAATCTATTACCAAGTGCGATTACCTCAAAACCATCTGTTCTTTCTTTGAAATTAGCCAGGCACTCGCTTTCAAAAGTGTTTTAATTCATTTTATTTTTTACTTTTTAGGGTATATTTTTACTATTAATGTATCTTTTTTTTTAGTACTGAACATGTTGTATACTTTGTACAAGAACCATTGATGGCCCGTTTAAGATAATAAATATAAATAAATATACACAATTTTAGGCCAAAGCCAGTAATATCTGAATATATATACGCCATCTTTGATTCACCATTAGAACTTTCAAAAAGTGAGTTGATTCGTCATCGGCGATGTCAGAATCTCCCTATATACAATTTTCAGCAAAATCCTGAAATATTTCAATTTTTGGCTGTCATCAAAATTTTGATCAGTAACCTCAAAAATGCCTGTGTAATAATTTTAAATGTGATGTATGCTTCATTCAAAGAGGTTACTGCCATTTTAAGGTTCGAAAGTCTGATAGCTAGATCGTGATCAGCGACCTAAAACCCTCGTATTCCAATTTCGAGAGAAACCTAAACTTTTTCCGAATTTTTAACCGCCATATCGTATCTATCATTTGGAATTTCGGATGTCAATTAAAATCTTGATCAGCGTCCTCGAAACCCCTGTACACACATTAATTTTAAACCAAATCTAAGCTTCCCTTGAACTTTCAACAGGATATTGGGAACTTTCAGCTGCAATATCGGACACGCCATTTCCAATTTTGACAGCCTAGTAGCAAAATTTTGACCAGAAACCTCGAAAACACCTGTATTCCAATTTTCAGAAAAACTTAAGCTTTTTTCGAGTTTTTAACCGCCATATTGGTGCCGCCATTTGCCATTTCCAAACTCCAATAATAAAATCTTAATAAGCGACCTCGAGAACCTCTTTATACTAATTTTAAATGAAATATATGCCTCATTGCAACAGCTGAAAGTCATTTTGAATTTTGAAAAAACAAGATCGTGATCAGCGACCTAAAACCCCTATACTCTAATTTAGAGAATAACCTAAGCTTTTTTCAAATTTTTAACGGCCTAATTACTTTAGCCATTTTAAATTTTGAAAGTACAATAACATCTTGATCAGCGACTTTGAAAACTTCTGTATACTATAAACTCACGTAGAAAGCCATCATTGCGAGAATTTAGAGAAAAGTGATCATTGAAGTTATTTTATCTATCAAAATCTCTACATCTATGTCATATAAGTAAGTAGATATGTTTTCGAAATGAGGTGAGTCTGAGGGGAGTCAAGAAGGTGGTTTGATGGGGGGTGGGGGGAGGGGAGCGGGTGATAACGGTTATAACTATATAATGAAGATATAATATAAAAAATAAATTATAATTTCGAAGCAAGTATTGCGAGGGCATTTGCATACGAATTATCGCGACTGAAGTCGCACCTCGCCAGCTCTGATTCCGGACTCTCCTGCTTGATCCGACTCGATACGTGGAGAGTGCGTGCAGTACGCATCTCTTACTCAGCGCGCTCTGTGGGATGATTTCTTTCGACTCCAACATATCGACTTCGTGGAATTTCAAGTCAACGATCAATCGGCCCCAACTGTCGAACGAATTACTCCAATCCCGAGCTACCGCGGCTCTGATTATCCTCGACTGAACCCGCACTGATTCAAACGAACTGCTCCAGTAAAGAATTTTTTTCCGTGTAATTATCGCTCTCTCTCCCGCCCCACCGCGGTCCCGTATTTATCTGTCTCATTTTTATGTGATTACATAATTCGTGGGCATGGATCTTTTAGTATAGGGATAACATTGCTATTCACAAAAGGCAATTTCGCACCTTTTTTGAGGCTTTAATAATTCAATTTTGAGAATTAGTTTCATAAGTTTGAAGAGCATCACTTGTCTTATTTATAATTTTTATTTAATTTCTTATTTTGTTCTAACAAACTTTATTGAGATGAATGATGACCGGAGTCAGAGTGGCAGAATTTATTATAATGATTTAATTTATTTTTCTTCATACAATATATCCGAAACCTGTGTACCTGTCACATTATTTAACCTTCATTCAGAAGGTTTTTTTTTACGATTTTCACACGTTTCTTGAGGTTTTAATAATTGATTAAGATTCATGTGGAGTATTCAAACAATATGGATTTTCTCAAAAGACTGAAAATTAGAATACTAAAAATAGTTAATAAAAACAAATTTATCACTGATAAAAACCCTATGTATTTAGGTAAAATATTTTCATATGAATCCCTTTCGTATCATTACAATGAGTTACAGTGGTTTTACTCTACCTCAAACAAACCCACAAGAAAGAAAAGTATTCAGATTACAAAAAGGAAGAAAACTATTAGCGTTAACAGTTATATTAGAGCAATAATGCAATTCAATTGTTTACCGAATTAAAAACAATTACTAACAAATACAGTAAGAAAAATAAACTAAAGAAATGTGTAAAAGAAAACATTTAAAAATAAAAACAACCTAGCTATTTTTATTTTGAAACTTTTTCACAGTAGCGAACATCTATATGGCTGCGAATATGATCTGCAATAATATCACTGCTAATATTAAAATAGATTGCCTCCAAGTTATTAAATTAATTTACGAATTGTATTGGTTAGAACAAACTTCGTGTCAGGTCACAATGCCTGTAAGTGACCCTATTCTTGGAAAACAGTTTAAAAATAATAACATTAAGTGTGCAGATCCTACATTGGACGCCCATGAGGATATATCTGCATCAACGAATAAGATGTCACTAGATTGTCCTACATACATGTGCGTAAATGGCCAATACAAGCTACATTACAACCGTTTTCATCTCCGAATTTCTAACTATAATTGGATGATAATGAAGAACTTACCTTCAGAATGAATTAATACTATCATTTGGATTGCTAATAAAATCATAGATTTATATGTACTTAAACAAAGTAAAAGCCTTGAAATTGCAAAGCAAGCTCCCTAGAGTGGGCAACGAAATGCAACATTTGTTACTGATGCCATCATTACTTCAGAGAACTATATGGAAGCGAAGAAGACTCAACTTAATTCAACTGAGAAATGTAATAGTTGTTCGTACTGTTTACATCTGGGTATAGAACATATACATTTCATAAAAGAATCAATTTCAGCCTCACAAACACTCGGGGAAACTGACAAAGAAAATCTACCTATTGAATTGGTTTTCTCTAAGATTGATAAATTGGCTGACGATAACAGCAAGACGGCCAACTCTAACAGTGGAGAGGACTCACCGGTGAAGCAGTTACAACAACCAAATAGTTATCGTATGTCCTACACGGAGAGAAGTGCGCACGACATGCTAGGCTGTCGGGAGGACGCGCTACGGTGCAAGTGATAGGGGAAAGCAGGCTGTAGCGCATGGAGTAGGACCCTACGCGCAGCATGTTTCGCACTGCGACGCATGGCATTTTCCCGTGTTGAGCCGTGAGTTTTCGATGCGGGCCGCCCCATGTCCCGCGGCTATTTTTTCGTGTTACACATAAGCTTCCCCGCGGAAAACGTCATATGTCATGTATTTTGATTCGCTGAATCTGAATATGACGGCCTTTTTGAAGAAAATTAATAAAAATTGTTTATAATGTAATTATTTAAACAAATTTTAACAAATTAATTTTTCGATGCGAGAATTTTTTTATAAAAATGTAGTTCACTTTTTAAATAAATGGGCCTTTTGACCATATTGGAAAAATGCAAATCAATAAAGATGTAATTTTTTGAAGTTTTTTGACATTTATGATTTAATACTTTTTCTCACTTCTACTCGCCACCATTTCCTTCATATTCATTACGTTGCTATAAAATTTGAATAAAGTCTTCTTGAAGGCTTTCCGCGACTGGTAAGACTAAATAAAAATCTGTACATTTTTAGAAAAGCGCATAGGAAACTGCAAAATTTTGAATTTATGAAATCGAAACAAATAGGAAAATAAATTTGTTGTTTGATTTAATACCGTAATTTTCAGGTTTTGAAGATGGTTTCTAGAAGGCTTTCCGCGACTTGTAGAATTAATAAAATATTTTCGAAGACAAAACAAAACGAGACTTTTTCGATATAAAAAATCCGAGAATTTCGAGCGATATTCTTTTGTAACAAAAGTTGTGTTACAACTTTCGCATTTGTTGAACTTTAAGCATTTAGTCTTAAATATTAATAGTTAAAGTAGTTTCTTGCAATGTTTTGGATGTCCATGTTCCAAGAATACTGGAATATTATAAATAGTTTCTAAACATGTGAGAATGGCAGAGAGCGCGCATCAGGTTCAGCGTGCGCGAAGGACGCAGCGATTGCAAAATTCGCAACTATTTAGCAGCCGTAACACTTAGAAATTTGAAACTTTGCAGAATTCCTTTTCAACTATTAAATTTTAATACTGAATAGTTCAATTTAAAATCGAAAATTTGTAACCCAACTTTTGTCGGTAAAGATAATTATCTTGAATTATGGGTATTTATTATTTTAACCCTAGATGGTCACACTGGGTAAAATGCACCCAAACAATTTTTTAAACTCTTCGTAGTCTGTTAATTTTGAAAATGTAGTGTCACTCTAGGAGTGTCTCGACACCCTCTTCACTGTTTACTGATTGGCTGCGCCATATTCTGCCAAACTTTGGATTCAGCCAATCGTAAGGAGGCGTTTCCAGGAATAAATTTGAAAACAATTTATGTAGCCATAACCTACAAATATGTACTGACAAAATGAAAAATGGCAGGCGCTACAGATTGTTTTATATCAATAGTATAGTTATTTATAAGTACTAGTTTCGTATTTCTTTCAGTGAATAATAATTTCATTAAATCACTTAATGAATTCAAAGTTACGCAATAATGCCTGGTTGCTCATTTATTGGTTGCAAAAATAGTTCTGCAAAAAAACTGAAAAAGTGCACTTTTCCTAATAATCTGGAAATGCGAGCTGCATGGATTAAACAAATACGAAGACACAACTGGAGTCCAACAAGAAACTCAATGATATGTTAAGTATGAATTAAGAAAATGATTTTTCTAAATTTTAGAATTATTTTAGTAAATTTTCATACAGATGTTTATATAAATTTATACAGTAAGTGATATATTTTTATTTCTTTTTTAGTATCATTTTACAAGTGATATGTGGGAAAAACCAAGGCACGATGGTAAAATAAAATTAAAATGTAATATAATTCCAACATTATTTGGAAAGGAAATTACGCAAGCAAATTTGAACATACAAATAGGTATATATTGTCGCTTCCGTGTAAGAAGACGTTATCTCGGAAGCCGGTTGAAGAAGACGTTATCTCGGAAGACGGTTCAAGAAGGCGTTATCTCGGGCCCAGGTTTTTGGCCCGCCGATTTAAGTTGGCAGCGCTGCTGATATTTTGAATATTTTAGTTAGAAAAAGAACATATTATATTCAAATAAAACTTTTTTTTCGTAAATTTGATAAATTCGTAAATTATAAAAACGCACAATTGAAAAATTATTGGCAAAATAAAAAAAATATTTTTGTAATTAGGTATATAAGAAAACTATCAAGTATTAATATTAGCAATAGTATATACTATTATTCACACACACACACACACACATACACACACACACACACACACATACGTGCACGCGACACGCCCGCGCCCACGCACACACACACACCCAAACACACACACAGACATACACACGCAAACACGCACACACACACACGCACATTATCAAGTAGTAATTACTTTAATATTTGTTTTATTTTGCCGATATTTTTTCAATTGTGCGGTTTTATAATTTACTAAGAACTAGCAGTATTACCTCGCTCGCTAGCGCTCACTCGGTTTGAGGGTTCTATTTTAAATTACAAAGTGACTGCAATAACTCAAACTTGATGTGCTATTAAAGTATTACTGGCTAAGGAAAAATCTGTTATGAAACGAAATGCCTTACTGACGAGTTCAATAAAACATCTGAAACGCTATTATTAGTACACATGCGCTTTTTGTGTACGCATGCAGTTTTCGTATGCGTATTTTTAACCCTTTTTTAAACCCTTTTTAAACCCTTTTTACTCAATGTCAACTTTACTGAATGTACATTATTGGGAGGGGATGGACGACCACAGACCACCGACCCAGACCACCGACCACCGAACGATACGCTATTAATACACATGCGCTTTTTCTGTACACACGCAGTTTTCGTATGCGTATTTTTAAACCCTTTTGTTAACCCTTTTTAAACCCTTTTAACCCTTTTTTAACCATTTATAACCCATTTACTTAACTCTTTACTTAACCCTTTACTTAACCTTTTACTCAATGTACATTATTGGGGGGAGTGGACGACCACAGACCACCGACCACAGATCGTTATCTTTTTAATATAATAGAAGATTATATGTAAAAGAAAATTTACGGAAAAAGAAAGTTTTATTTGAATATAATTACTTCTTCTTTTAAGTAAAATATAAAAAATATCAGCAGTGCTGCTAACTTAAATCATCGGGCAAAAAATCAGCGCCTGAGAAAACGCCTTCTTGAACCGTCTTCCTAGATAACGCCTTCCTCAACCGGCTTCCGAGATAACGCCATCTTCAACCGGCTTCCGAGATAACGCCTTCGTGAATCATCTTCCGAGATAACGCCTTCTTCAACCGGCTTCCGAGATAACGCCTTCGTGAATTTTCTTCCGAGATAACGCCTTCTTCAACCGGCTAGCGAGTAAACGCCTTCGTGAACCGACTTCCCAGATAACGCCTTCTTGCACGGAATCGACGATATAATCCTTCGAGGTTATTTTATGTATTATATTATTGCCATATTAAATATATGCATTCATTTTAGATCAAAAAAGGGCATTAGAAACTCATTCTCAACCATCAGAATGTTCGCATCCATTAGTAAAAGAAGTTGGAACATCAAATAAAATCAGTGAAAGTATGGAAATACATGTCAATATCAGAGATGTTAACAAAATACCAGAAACATATAATGAGCGATCTAATTCTATGTATCAATCTTTCAAAAGAGTTTCTATATTAAATGAGTCCTGTAGTATAAATTTCGGTGTTGATGTACAAAATTTGGAAGTGAGCGAAGAAAATAAAAAAGTTGATAATGTGCAGGTGGTTGTGACTAATCTAAAATTTGTAAATAATGATGAAGCATTACAAGGTGAAGTATTTGCAAGTGATGTAAGTGGAGAAGAGTCATTAGCAACAAACATTTCTGAGCAAAGTGATAAATGTGATGACGATAAAGCTATTGAGCAAGTAGACAGTGATATATCAGTTTTAGATAAAGATTATTATAGCACAAATTTAGTTAAAGGTCGATACATTGAGGAATTGAAAAAACTTAAAAAAGTATATGAGAAATCAAGAAGAATGAATTAAATGTTAAAAAATAGACTCTACGTATGTATAAAGAACATTCTAAACATTTAAGGGGGCCAGCCTGAGTTAAAAGTTTAAAAAACATTAAATTAATTATTGTTAGTAAAAATAGATATATTAGTTTTTATTAAATTTCACTTTTTATACATAAAGTAGGTGTATAAGTACATTTTGTCACATTGATCTGGCCTATTTTACTGGAAAACTCCTTGTTACAGTTAATTTTTGAAAAACTTAAATTATAATGTGTTTATGCCATTGGCGCAGGTTTTATCAGTATCAGATTATTATTGAGGGTTCAAACTATATTATTTCTGGGAATACTACAGACAATACGGACTACTATTCTGAAAAAAAATTCTTATTCATTAAGGGGGCTAGACACCTTTTTTCTTGAAAAAAATCGACTTTTTTTGCTTCTTCTTATAGGAAAACATCCATAGAATATGCTCCTTTTTACCCAAAACGATATCTATTTTTTTTAAGATATTGATAAAATTCTGATTAAACTATTTATCGATATTTCCCTGTAATTTCATTTTTGCTTCCTCAAAGAAGCTTTGTAATGGTGAAAAAAATTTTCACCAAAAAAAAAAATACCGGCTATAATTTTTCAATATACAGTGTTTTCGACATACATGCATTTATTTTTTGGTAGAATTTCTATTTTCTTTTAATTGATAATATATTTTTTAACTTTTAATAAATCTACATTAATATATTTATAAATATAAATAAATACTATGTAGAAATAAATCAATTTTATTAGAAAAAAATAAC
>JAPYZP010004458.1:0-11085 GCA_030522985.1 Torymus sinensis
AAAGTATGTTATAACTAACTATAAACTATTTTAATTGCAATTTTGTCTATTATTTAAAGTAAAAATTCAATTCACCCTAAACGGCCCCTCATAGATACTATGCAGCGCGCTGGAGATACTTTAATTCTACTCACAGTGATATAGATAGAAATAACATTAAGAAAGAGTAGAATCTTAGATACTATAAATAAAGTTAATTTTACTCTTTTGTATTAATTTACCTTTTTCCTAAATTAACTTTATCTCACTACTGTAAACCAGTAAAATAAGCGTTATTTTTTCCGACTTATATCCTTTAATATTTATAAGTATGTATTAACTGATTTTCGGACGCGCGACGCTCGTATATTTTTCTTTGTATTTTAAACTTTAACGTGACATGCATTTATAAAGAATTAACGTGAAATTAAGGCTATATATGTTTAAGAAAATTGACCAACCAGAGCGCCAATAAAAGCGTTACATTTAGTTCGAGATTTATGGCGTTGAACCTTTTAGAAATAAATAAACGGATATTGCGATATTCGCTATCGTAGTAGCTCTTATATTTTATTCGTCTATAATATATATTTTATGCACATATATGTCGAATATTAGATTAATATAATTTAATTTCATGAGATATCCTTTCTTAAAAAAGTGGTGGCCGGAAGCAGTCAAGCATTTTAATCAAAACGCAATATGATTGGTTATTGAACTGAGCGGTAAAATTCCAAAGAAGCAAATTTTTAATCTTAACAATATTTAGGAGAATGGAAAGTAAATGTCAATTTTATGTTTAGATTATATTTTTTATGTAATGCTTTGTGAAATAAAATATTCGAATAAGATTATAGTTTCTAACCCCAAAAATTAGTATAAAATAATGATAAATATACTACAGTATTATTAATTATTAAAATGCATTAAAATTAAAAGAAAAAGATTTCTGGCATATAAAGAATAAATTATATATTAGTAAGCATATTTAGAAATTCCAATGGAGTTAAATACGAACATTTAAAAAAAAAATAAATCTGCTCTAAGAATCATTTTGAAACTTTCAGAAATTCATTGAAATTTAATTTAGAATCAAACTCAATAAGAAAAACTGAGATGCTAAGATATTTCATTTAAAGCACTTTCAGGATGAAGTTCTAAAAGGAACTACTTATACCTATAGCTACATTCTTAAGTACTCGGTCGAAGATATTAAATCACCTCAAACTTCCGGCCGTTCCATCAACGACATTGAACTTTCTAACCTAACCACGAGTCCAAATCTAAAGTTTTGTCATTAACCTCTAGGCACAATGCACCTAAGTATATAAAAATTACAAAAAAAAATCAATCTTCATCATGAACGAATCAGCCAGCTCGTCGGACTACCAATCCCGTAACTTTGCCGATACCACAGCGCGCGAGGAGACGGCCTGCTATAACCTGTAAATCGCACACGCGTTTACGCGCGCTGGCACCACGATGGAGGTCTGCTCGGGCTCGTGCTGCGACGAGGCTGACGACGACGAGGACCTCGCCTCGTCGTCCTCGTCCACGCAGATCGACTCGCAGCGGGGGCCAGCGGCCGGCTGCTGTTGCTGCTTCTACGATCCGTTCGACGACGATTCACCCGAGTCGAAGATTCAGGATCTGGACTTCGCGCTGAGAAAGCTGTCGGCGATGAAGTGCCAAATGAGAAAGTGGCGACTGGAGAGACTGGAACTCGAGAGCCAGGCGAGAACGTTGAGGTTGACGCTGCGGGAGTACGGTACGGTCTTGGGGCTTTACTCGTCTTACCATACTCGACTTGCTCTACTTACAAGGAGAGTCTATGGCCTTTGGAAATCGGATTTCCACTGAGAGCCGATTTCTCTACTTAAAAAATTAAGCCAAGTACTTGACACTTAGTCGTAACTGCCAGCGACGAAAAACTTTGATTTTAGTCGTGCAATTCATAAAAAAGTATTGATTTTTTTAATAAAGTACATAGACACTTTAACACCTTTTTTAAGTCATTGAGAAAAATGGGGATTGAAACTCTCTCTTTGAGTATTTATAACTAATGTAAGGTATCAATATATTAAAGATTATTTAGCTCATATCTCGGGAAAATAGATGTTATCATTAGAAAAATTTAGGGGACATGGAAGAACTTCGTCTTTACGTATACTTACCAGAAATCGACTTTCATTGTTCCTTCAATATTTATTTTCCAAAGACCTTGGATTCTCTCTTTGTCAATCTGCAGATACTACATTCTACATTATGCATTTGAGAAAAAAGTTCGGAAAAAAATCACTACTTAATAGTTTTGCAAAAATTACCATGCTGTTATTAACATTTCTGTTATTTGCATACCATTACAATTCTGTGGCGGCGTTACCAGATGACAGCATGGTAATTTTTACAAAACTTTTTTCTCAGAGCAGACTTTTCCGTCCACATCGCTTAATATAAATATCACGTGGGTGTACAACATGGAACCACGATATAAGCAACGTGCGCGATATAAAATCATTATACACTATCGTCTCCCACGCTGCCGCGTATTTCCATCAATAACTCGTTTCATATTCATCGCGGCGCAATTGCGATCTCTTATTCACTTTCTACTCTTCTAAAAGCGTCGCTCCTCATACATCTTTCACGCGAATTCTCGGCACAGGCGTCGACGTCGATACGCCACTGCGCCCGGACCCCCTGCTTGCACACCTGCGCGCGGAGAATGCGCGTCTCACGGTGCGCCGCGACGAGCTCGAGGACGAGGTGCGCGATCTCACCGAGAGCTTAGCCGAGCGCGACGGCGACGAGGATGACACCTGCGCCGCCGTGGCATGCGCCCGCGAACGCGTACTCGCTGTGCGCCAGCGCTGCGCCGTGGAGAAGAGGCGGTAATACGGCTTTTGCAGCGAGACATGTATGATTCGATTGATCTCGAGAGAAAATTGTTATGAGGCGTCCTGATACTGGACAGCCAGTAGGCGTTGAATCGATTCGGGAGAGTTTTCAGGGAGAGATTCAAAATTGCTGAATGCACACCGTCTACACATGATTTTTTTCTTTCTCTATAAATTATATATGAATTATATACATTTAATATATAATTTCTTTCTCTATAAATTATATATAATAGAGAAAAAAATTGAACAATCGAAAACAGTTTCGTGGCACTATTTTAATCGCATTTCAGCTTTTCTTACAGAAATTTAACGTGGGAAAGTTGGACGAAAAACGGTCACTGATCATTAACCAATTTTAAGCTCTCAAAGGTGCAAACAAATTATCCATAAGAAGAATATTAAAGTAGAAGGAACGAGCTTTAATTTAAGAATACTAGAATCATTTAAATCGGAAGATCCTGCGTAAGGTTACGTGCATTTAAAAATCACGAAGAATGAAAAATTAAAAACTCCTTTCTCTTTTAATTCTTTTCTTATGAAAATGTAGTTCGTACCTCTGGGAGCTTAATATTGGTTAAGGGGAGTTACATTGTACTTTGCTATACTAACACTGTTTTATTGGTAGAACATGGAAAAATACGTCTTGAAAAAAATCAGTTGCCCTGCCTAATCCAGTAATACATCGTTCTACAAAGTTGCAAAGCAAAAAACGACTATTTTATTATGTCAGTTATTTTTACATGTTCCGCTGATAAAACAGGGTTAGTTGTAAAGTAGGACTTGTATTTAATTTGAGAATTGAAATCTTTTATTTAACGTTAATCACTTGTTCTATGTAATATCGAGTCCGTCTAAAACTTTTGAATATTGATACTTATTTGATTTTTTATAAGTGCATTGTAAAGGGAACTCTCTATACATTATTGAAGTTGCTAATTAATGCCAAAGTTCCATAGTAGGAAAGTTTTCATCGATTTTATGCAATATCCCAACTACATCAATAAGCTTTCTTATTATTACCCGAGCTTTTCTCTTGTATTTCCTTCGTGCTGGGACGTTAATGTCTTCCGCAACTTGACCTCTTCTAAAGTATAAGACTGAAATGGTTACTCTTTCCTATATTCCGAAACTCGAAAAACTAAAAGATTAAATTCAATCCCACGTTACCGCTCACCACCACGGCTGAAAGCGTAGATTGCGAGAGACAATAGCCAATCTTCAAGTGACGCTGCAGGAAGCCCGGGAAGACAGCTCCTGCGCGGCTCTGAATCGGTTGCGCGCGAAGCTGCGGGAGCTGATGAAAGACGGGGAAAAAGGCGATCAGCAGGTGTCTTCCGCCGTGGAGAAATCAATAGAGAGCATGGTTGAACTTTCGAAAAGCTGCGACGAGTTCAGGCGGGAGAACGAGCGACTCCTCGCCGAGGTTGAAACTCTCAAGTAAGCCAGACCTACCAACTCTGTACTTACATTATACGGGATTTTGTCGCAACGAGCGCACGCGCGCTCATGCACAGAGAGACAGACAAAGAGAGCGAGAGAGGGAGAGGGAGACATCGAGAAATCGAGAAGCAGCAACAGAGAGATGCAAAACAATAGGGAGCAATTCTCTAGCTTAATTCAAGACGGAATGAGTTGCATATATAATTATATCCGGAGATTTTTAAATCTATATCTGACGTTACTTCCCGACGACGAGGAGTCAGGTGAAGGCGATACAATGCAATATATATCACTTTTCTCCACATAGAAGCGAAATCAAGGACGAGGGACGCGTAAAGTCGGTCGAACTGCAGCGTGGCTCGAGCGAGATATCCGAGCTGTCCAGGCGCGTGAAAACCTGCGAGTCTCTCGTGGCGCAGATGAGCTCGCAACTCGCCGAGCGCGACGCCATCATCAACGAGCTGGAGAATAAATTGTACGCCGAGCGCCGAAACTCGGGCGAACTCGAGCGCGACCTGGATCAAATGGTCGTCAGTCGAAAGGCGCTCGAGGCCGAAATCGAGACGATGAAAGCCGAACTATACGAGAAAGACGAAAAGGTATTTAAAGTATGTTTCTGAAAGAGAGAACGTGAGAGAGAGAGAGAGAGAGAGAGAGAGAGAGAGAGAGAGAGAGACTTTATTAGAGAGGATGTTATTTGTCTTGGGACGTCAATTTAATAATATCAAATGTGCATTTATTGCGTGGCGTATCTATCCGAAGCAAATTGAAACAGAGAAGAGGAAAATGTTGATATTAGTTTTTTTAGACAGGAACGCTATACTCGGGGGAGCCTTATATTGTTACCATCGTGAAAAATGTTACGTCTTAAAAATGAACGTTTCATAACGAAAAAATAGTTTTGGATAGTTAAAGATTCCGTTTCACTATTTTTAACAATATATATGTAGGGATGGAGGTATCTGTGTCATAAAGTTCCACGTTTATCTTAACAAGATTCTGAATGATTTAGTTGGAATCCACACATATCGCTTGCCATATCGTATCAAAGTTGTGGTTCTATTTTTATTCAATTCGATTGTAAAATACGAAAGTGGAAACGCATTTAAAAATCATAAATTTTATTTTAATTTTTCCGATAAAAGCAGCCTTGTGACTCCTTCCACCCAAAAGGATGTAGTTAACAAAGGGGGTAGATATAATCGAACACATGTTTTTTGTATCGCAGCTTTTTCCGTATAATTGCATTTTCTTTTTAAATATAAACTAACGACATCCAAAACCCAAAAACGACCTTTTCTGCACTTATATCATAGGGATATTGATTTACATAAAACTTTTAATAATACAAATCTCATCTAAATAAATTTTCCCCTGTTTATCATTTTTTTAGAATCAATTCCTCGTAGGATAGGCTTAAAAATGATTTAAAACGGCTATAAACACTGAAAGTAGCCGAATTACCTTAATTAGAAACACATTATTGAGAAAAATATATTAGTATTTGTAATATAGCATTTTTTCAATATCGAAAATATAAGGTTCTGCAGTAATAACAATCATACCTTGTACGTAAAAGCAACGCTTTAACGGGTGGGGTGCACGCTGAGTGAGGCGAAGGGGGCAGGCATGCGACCCTCTTGGTTATATTTTTTAATAAAATTTAGCACTACAATATTATTACTGGTCGGTTTTTAAATATTTTTTTACTATATACATACACATTTTTTTTTCAATAAAAAAATAATTAATTTATATTAATTTTTTTTAAAACTTATGTGAGAAAATTCATATATGAATTCTTTCTCACATAAGTTTAAAAAAAATAAAAATGATCAGTGAGGAAGTAATATTGCTACAAAATTACACTTATAAATCAGATTTATAAAGATTGGATTTCAATAGAACAGGAGTTATTTAATTCATAATAATCAATTATTTAAATCTGTCAGTCTTACAGAATATTCCGTAAGCAATAGACATTATGTCTACGTTGATAAATTTTAACACGCTCTACTTTTAGTCACTCTTAATCAATTAAACCAAGAAAAAAAATTGAAGTAATATGACAGTTTTCAATATATATATTATTATTACTATTAGATTGGAACTTAAATGACCTTTTTGGTAATCTATTTTTGTACTTCAAATTTTCATTAAAATTAACGGATTGTTCTCCGGAAACGCGCGCGCGTGGTTTTTCGTGTTTTCAACTTAGGCTATATTTTTACAAAATACAAAAGCCTTATGTTTTCAATTTAGGATTTATCGATTGCATTGGTTCTGTTATAAATGGATATTTTTTTATTTTAATTACTATTATCTTGATTTAATATTTTTTAATGTAGCCCTTATTTCGCTGCATTATTTTATCAAATCTTTCCTTTGCTCCGTTAAAAACTATTCAAACAATGTCGTAACCGTTAATTTACAAACGTTAACATCCCTTTTTGAATTTAAAAAAAAATATTGAAATTTTGTTTTGTGATAAAGATGTGTACATCTGGTGATCAGTCTATTATAGTCATAGATCGTATACATAATTTTCAACTGAGTGATTATTATAATAAATTATGTAATGAATAAAAATTGTTAAATCATTATATGCCTCACATCCGCAGGTCATGTTCTTAAGTACGTAGTATCGGACATTTCTGGGATGCAATCGCAAGATATAATGAGTTTTCGGTTATTTCTCCTCCTTATAATTATAAGGCTTTTGTGCCCGGCGGCCATCGCAGATCTTCCTTCTTAGGGTTCCGGGTTGTCTTGGTCCGATGTTGTCGTCTCGCTATTTCAATTTTTCCGTCGGAGGACGTTAAACCCTTGGCCTCTTTAATATCATGCCGTCGCTAGCGAGCGGCAATCTACCCGAAGCGTCGGATAGATTGTTTTTTGGTATCCTTGTCCTACATATCCGTTGTTTGGTATATTCTCGAAAGGGCCTTTGCCTTCTCTCCCAAACTGGCGGCTCTCTTGGACACTCCAGTGACTGTATTGGACCACTCACATACCCGGAGCTATCGTTTTTTTCCGTCGACTCTGACGAATTGCTCTAACATGACTCTAGATTCCCCCTTCTCCCCCACTACCAGGCATTACTGACTCTCCCTTGTTTTGGTAGTACGGTCTGTCTTCTGGCGAGATAGCCTAAATCAGGCCCGGAACCTATGGATTCCAGCGCTTCCACTGTCGCTATTAAATGCGGAATGTGTATGCTAATTGCCGACAAATACTGAGCGAGTGTAATAGCGCATTATTTGACTGTTCTTTGGCGTTATTTATCGATAGTTGTGACGATTCTTCTGCAAAGATTCGTCGATCATCTGCTGGGTTCTGTAGCACTGGAACTTTACGGAGCTTTTCCAATATTAAAACTATAGCCTACTTTACGTAGAACTTTAAGACACATTTTTACAAAAAATATAATTTTTTCACACGGTGGGAAATTTTTAATGCCTAATCGGCAAATGACGAATGCCCACGCATCCAATAGCCGACTGTCTGTCATAAATGCTTGCACAATACAGGTGAAGCAGCTGCTGCGCGATTTGCGCCACTCCACGACAGTTGCCCTGGGCATGGGCGAGCTGGAGGCCGAGCTCGAGCGCGTGCGGCCAGAGCTGCGCGCCGCGGAGGAGCAGAACGAGCAGCTGATGGACGAGCTGAGCAAGGCGCGTCGGGAGCTGTCCGAGCGCAACGATCAGGTGATCCAACTACTCGAGGAGCGCAACGGCGCACGAGCCGAGGTGGAGGCTAGCCTCGAGGAGGCGCGTCGACAGCTTCTACTCCTGGACGAGCTGAGAAAGCGCAACGCCGAGCTGGAAGCCGAACTCGCGGTATTTGAGCGCGCGGATATCGCTTTTGTTGTGTATTACGGTGTATTTTGATCGGGACTATTGTTACTAAATCAAATTTTGTGTGATTTAGAGTCTTGATGGAAGCATGGACCGTTTTTTTTCGTGACTTTTGAAACAATTTTTCTCCCCTTTTCTTGTCTTTGTCAAAATATATTAGTAAAATGGTTGAAAACTGTTCAGATTCATGAAAATAATATGCCGTGGGAAGTGTGTATTTTTTACGCTTTTCAATGAAGTGGAGTAGAATAAAAAGTGACCGATAAACAATAGTTACCTTAAAATTTTATGAAACGAGAAAATGGTGTGGAGAGTCTATAGTCATGAAGCAAATTGATAAAAAACATTATTACTTAAAAGTAATTGAATCATGAAACAAATTTATGCAAAACTTATTACTTAAAAATAAATGAATAATAATTACAAAATATATTGATTGATTATTTATAAAAGAAAGAAGGGTTATTTCAGGCAGGTCCATAAACACAACACGTCAACTATTCTTTAGCTGTATTTTAAAGCAAGAGCCAGTATAATACTTTTTATTTGAATGAATATTTCCATAAGAGAACTTAGAAAACTCAGGTTAACATTAAAATAAAAGTCTTGCTTAATTTTTTGATAATATTCATTTCTTTTTATATATATTTCAATAAGTGGCTACTTAAGAAATATGCATATTAATAATTTTATATTTTAACAAAAGTGGAACAGTCTAATTATTTAAAACTGTTTATATTAGAATGAATTGTTTAACAAGAAAAAAAAACGGAAAAAATATTTATATCAATTTACTAATAGAATTTTAGCTTTTATTTAGTGTTCTACATTAATAAGGACATTAAAATGAAACCATCGAAACATGCGTCATAAATCGTGTTTCGCAATAGGGTCACATAGACGTTATTAATATTATATAATTTAAACATTAAAACACATTTAGTAAATCGATTTTACATACGGAAAGTCATGTTTACGGTACAGCAAAAAGATTTTTGTCAGTAACATGTTTCATGTCCTAGATTTTACGATAAAACTGAAAACCTTCTTCAACTTCATTCCGTAACTGGTACTTTTACCTCATTTCGCTCGATCAATATACACTTAATTATTACACAATGGCTACACGCGTAAATATGATATCCGTTTTGAATCTGACGTAACATTATTATTGGCATTTCTTTTTAGAGCTTGTCAGGACTGGACGTCTTGAAGGTTGAAATGGAGGACATGAAGACGGAGAACGAAAGAATGAAGAATGACAGCGAGAAATTGGACAACGAGCTGAAACGTTTGCAACTCGAACATCAATCGCTGACCGAGGCCAACAATACATTGAGAAACGAGCTGGCCAGAGCGAGCGGAGACGTGACCAAATTAGCCAGTGAAAGCTCGCAGCTCGCGCTCGAGCGAGACGAGCTCCGTCGCGACGTGGACAATTTGCAGAGCAAACTGCGAGCCGAGACGCAGGCGACCGAGGAGGCGCGCGCGGAGCTGGCCTCGGTGACCGGCGAGCGGGACGAACTGACGGCGAGCCTGAAGCGGTGCGAGAGCGAGGGCAGCAAAGAGCGAGCGGAGCTGCTGAAGCGCTTGAAGAACCTCGAGAATGAGCTGACGAAGCTGGAGGCCGAGAGGGACGGGCTGCGCGCGAGGGAGGCCGAGGCGAGCGAGTTGGCTGCGCGCGCGACTGACCTCGAGGAGCGCAACTACTCGTTGCGCGAGAAGAACGAGAAATTGACGAGCCGGCTGAATGGGCTGCAGGCGGCTCTGGAGGAGGCGCGCGCCGGCCTGAGAGCCGCGCGGGACGCTGAGGGGGCACGCGAGTTGGAGCTCCGGGCGTCGAGACAGCAGCTTGACGACTGCACGAGCGAGGCTGATGATTTGAGGCGAGTCTGTCCTCGTTTATCGCGAGGCCCCAATTCAATTGACACCGTATATAACTTGAGTTTCAATTTTTATTCATTGCTGCTCTATTTCAATGCATTAACGGGGACATCGAATGCGTATATTGAATGCATTAAGATTGCGTAATGGTTAGGTAAAAGAAGTTTCTGCAAGGTTTGGGATGAGAAAAGCGTAAATGCTGGTTGAAGATTAAAATAATTATATATATTTATCTTCAAATATACGGATCAAAGATCCATTATACAAAGTAATTATAGAAAACATTGAAAAAGTATAACGCTTTCCGATACGTTGGCAAAGTAAAGCATATTGTAAAAGTATATGCTAAAACTGGAACAAATAATTTATCGCGTGACTCTTGAAAGCATAAAAGGAGAAAAGAAAAATATCAACATCATTTATATATCTCATTTAATGGCGAACGCGCTGTAATTGATCTGGAATCTAAATAATTCTTAACAATTTTGGTCGCAAGTGGCTTAGTAATTGACCTCAGTGGCCTCGGGGGTACATGAAAGTTAACTAGTGCCAAGAGATTGGGCGAGTCGATATTACCTGTAACGAGTTTCAACAAAAATAACGCATCTTGGTAACGGTGAAACGATGCTATAGCGTATAAATATTAAATGTTATCAAGAAATTATCGAGTAATCATGGAAAATTCGGTGTAACGGCTTATCTGTTCTATAAGAGAGCATACGTAGAAACTTGTGCTGAATTGTTTCGAGATAACCTTATTCATTCGATAACCTTAATTGGGTGACCATATTACCGATGCATAGGTCATCAGTGATCTGACATTTAGGCGTAGATAAATCACGGGATGAGCGATACAAGAAACCTAATGAGTGCTGAGCTCCATTTACAGCATAGGTAATATGGTCATCAAACTTTAGATGCAAGTCAATGTCGACACCAAGGTCCTTGACAACACTCATACGTGGAAGAGCATGCCCACTTATGTTATAGACGTGAGCAGCAAAGTGATCACGGTAAAACGTGAT
>JAPYZP010004459.1:0-10228 GCA_030522985.1 Torymus sinensis
ATTACCAGTAATGGCCGAATCCTACATAACATCTTTGTATGCGTAAATGCATTTTTCCTAACCTCCTAAAAAATATTTTTTAAAAACCTATTATGCTGACTCGGGAACCTCAAAAACATCGAGATTCATCAAAATCTTTGTTTAGAAAATTTTTACCGTTCAAAACTTTCTCGTTGAGAAAGCAAAATAAAGAAAACTTTTTGTTGCTTAAATAATTTTTAATTCCACAAAGTAAAATGAAATTGGAGTAAAAAAATTATTCTTTTGTGTTAAGTTTTTTATTAAAAATATTACTCAATAAATAATCGTCACAATTTAAAAAAATTGTCAAAGTTTTTTAAAGTGTTGTACAGTATCTTTGGCTCATCATACATATAATAATAAAAAATTATCTTATGCATGTTAGTAATGTATGCTTCACTGTTTAGTGACAAGCGTGTGAAATTTTTTTTCGTACCAATTATCCGGAACGTGCCTGAACTATGAGTATGAATGCAAAAAAGTCAATTTTTTAATAAGCTGTCAATGACTCATCTTTTAATTGCATAATTCAAGACTATCTGTAGTAAAACTTTACTTGTTTTTTTCAATGTGTAGCTATTGTTAAATCTAAAAACAACTGAAACGTTACATATCCAAATTGAACACACCAAAAGAAAAACAAAAACAAAAAACTTTACGTATTATACGTGATTGCTTATTTTTTTCAACGTAAAGGTAGTCTGCTTACAAATGACAAGTTGAAGTCGTTAGATGACTAGCTTGTTCTATGTTTTGTTTTACTACGTCAAAAAGAATTTAAAAATAGTATTGTTTATCGAAAAAGTATTTCTTTTAACATTGATTTCTCACTAACATAATTAATTATATAGTTCATTATACAATTATACGAGCTGTTATAATCACTGAACATCACTATTATTATTGTGGTTAATTGTATTCGTTCAATTAACCTTGCTATTGCTTATAATGAGTATAATTTATTAATTATCCACTGATCAGAATCACTTTGATTATATTTGCTATTAAATGGTTCTTATGAGCATTTTTCGTGTAAGGTGTTATCTAACTATATTACATAAACAAAACAAAAACGGTAAAATGAAATTTTATTATTCTTATAACAAAAATTTTACTGTTTTACTTAAAAAATATTAAGAAATTAAAAAGTAGTTGCTTACACAAGTTTGAATTACTTACAAATGGGTACTCTGGCTATTCTTTGTAACAATTATTTGAATTTGTTGAATATTATGATGTTATAAGTGATGAGTCGTGAATAATAAATGAATGCACAATACAATACTTCCTTTTCCAAAAACCAAGCCAAAATTCGATTTTTCAAATTTGTATTTATGTACGAACACGAACCAGTGTGATATTTTCAATCTATAGTCAAAATAGCGCTCAAAAACGTTTCTAGACTGAAATTATAGCTTTTTTTGCTAGTATACAAAGCTTCAAACTTAATGAACTTTTGTACTTTTGAACATATTTAATTTTTTACACATTAGTTTGAAATAAGACATGTAATTTATTTTGTACTTTTAAAAATCTGTCCGAACTTCTATATTGTCTTCATAATACAGACTATAAACTAAAATTTTACCGAAGAAAGATAGTTAATAACTTCAAATTACGTGAGAAGTTTATAGCTCAAAATTACGCTAATTAGAGCAATTTTTTGTATTAAAAGATAAAATAAATAAGTTCTTTACTTAGTTAATTACTTCTTGACGTAGTTAAATATATATATTTTCTTTAGCATTTGGGATTTTTTGCCTGAACTTGCCCCCCTTTTTAAAAATGTAGTAGAATGTGAAATTATATATCACTTTTAAAAAATAGTATAACAAAATTTTAAAAAATAGATAAAATAGATTATAAAATAGAATGAGTTTTTTTATTTTGGCCAGCTTCTTTTAAAAAGGGACGACTGTGAAGCGTGTCTTTGTTGAGAATCGGTCCCGGGGCCGAGCATACGTCTCCGCGACGAATGCTCTTGAACTATCCAAACTTATATACACGTCTTTTCTTAAATGTTCATCGTATTGCTAGATGGAACTCGATCTATCTCATATATCATCCATTCCATTTACATGTGATAATATTGTAAATACAATGATATGCATATGTTACCAAATATTACTATATGTAACTAGAAAAAAATCACGGCAACTCAAGCAAGGTGGCCTTCAACCGTTTGATTGTCATAGCATTACATTATCAACGTTCAAATGTTTCCAGCAAAGTCTCTAACGATGCGACGTATCGTGGCGGTAAACGGAAGCCTATGTGAAAGGTGTTTATCGATCAGTTGCTACCGCTGTTAGTCCGCGATTAGTTTCAAACTATTTCTTGTTATGTGGGATATTTTTGCTTCCTCCTAGAGGAAGCTTTGTGATATACTAAAAAAAAATTTCTGGAGAAAATGTGTTAGGAATGTTGTTTAGCACATTTGGAACCGAAATACACTATTTTTTAGAAAATGTCCGTATGTGTGTGTGTGTGTGTGCGGGCGCGTTGGTGAGTGCGTGCGTGCGTGTGTATGTCCGTATACGCTGATATCACATGATCAACCCGACCGATTTTAACCAGAGAGGGATCATTTTTTTTAGATTTTGCTTACACAGTCAAGGTCAATATTTTATTATTGCCAAATAAATTTTTTTTTATAGCGATTTTTCAATTTTAAAAATTATTTTCGATTTTTTAAATATTATAACTAATTGTTCATATATTATGAATTCACTCTATGCAGGATTAAATTCTCTACAATTTTGAAAAATAAAAGTCGTTAGTTATATTTTTTTTGTCATAAGTTATTGATGGAAACGTAATATTTCGTAACTAGGTTATATTTCGAAATTAAAAAAAGATATTGACATGAAAATTTTATTGATTAAGAAGAATATTGAATACTATAATTTTCTAAATTTTTATGCTTTTTTATTAATTATTTTTTAGAAATAAAATAATTTATAAAAAAAGTGATTTTTCGTCGTTGCGTCACTCGAGTATAATTCGCTTAATCGCATTGAAATTCTTTGGAAGGGTAGATTTTGAGACAGTTCTTTGGGCAAAAGGATTGGTCCATAAATTTGAGATATTGGAAGTTAAAACTTTTTTAATTTTTTTTTTCAAATTCTAATATTGCGAGAACGGCTCGATGTATCATCTTGAAAGTAATAGACAATTTTATGTTATATAGACAATATGTGTGCAAAATTTTATTAAGATAATATGGCTATTTTTGGAGATATTTAATATTGAAAATTTTCGTCTTTTAAAAAGTGATTTTTATTGTCGTACGATAAATGAAGTCAAATTTGTTTAATGGTTTTTACATTTTGTAGATATGTAAAGTTTGTATATTTCTTTTGTGTGAATTACTAGGGATCTGTAAATTAATTTTGAGGAAGCCACGTGCCAATGAATTGGCGACGGTTTTTAATTCATATAGCAATTGAAAAAATTGAATTTTCTGAAGCTAGTCGCCAATGAATAAGCAGCAGGTTTTTATTGCCATAAAAAATAAGATAACATAATTTAAGAAAATTATTACCTTCTTAGGCTGATATCGATACATTCACAAGGGAAAACCCTATAAGCAAACCACGCGCGATAAATCCTAATTAGGAAAACCCACCCTGGGATGGTCGGTGTATTGGAATAATTCAGTTTGGACGTCTAGGTCACATTCCGCACCTCCCGCTCAGTTTGTAAGAATGTCACCACCTAACCGACCACACGAGGTCGTTGCAGAAAAACAGCGGTCACCCATCCAAGTACTGACCACCCCCTTTGTTGCTATACTCTATAACTTCGGTGATCGGCCGAGGTGGCAACTGCGCTACCTGCCAAACTGTCGGTCTAAATAGATATAATTATATAATAGATAAAAAATTAATTTCTGTTTCATAATATAATCAATAAGAAACATAGCATCTATTATACATATATGCCAACATTTATGCATCCATATTAAAAAATTTTTTTTAGAAAAAGGGTATTCGATACGAATGTTTCAAAAAATTCTCTTTTACAATTTGAAGAAAGTATTAAACTAAACTAATGAAATATATATTTCACTAATCTTAATAGAATTTTAATTTTATTTGAATGAACTTGCTATTCCTTAACATTAAAATTAGTAAATCACACTCCTATATACTGTTGAATCTCGTAACTTCTCTTCCGCGCCCCTGACGCGCTTTCCGCGTTTCCCGCGCGAGCGCGCACCGAGTCCCACGGTCGCCACGGCGACGACATCGCAGCCAAGCGCGGGGGAGGCTTGAGCAAGTGGGCGCGCGCGCGCATTCGAACCCGTCTCGTCGACTGGTGCGCGGGCGCGCGGGCAGAGAGCGACGACCGATTCAGTGCACGCGCCGACGGCCGCCCGAGCGCACACGTGTGCCTCGTTCCCGAACCCTCGCTCTTCCGCCTCCCGTCGCCCAGCTCTGTGTCCCCGCGAGCTCGCAAGCTCCGGAGTTTCGTGCTTCACGGTTCTCGCGCTCGCGCGTATCGAGTGCTTGCTATAGGAGAGTTGAAGTAAGTTTGGAGAGAATCGAGCTGACTGCTTGCCGAGGTCGAGAGCTTGTCGATCGAGCCGCATTGTAGGCTGACACACATAGAAGCCACTGTCTTTGGTATCGAAGCGAAGAAGGTACAGTTTTTTCGAAGGTAGATCTATAGTTTCACTCTATAAGTTCTGCGTTCGTTCTTTTTTTTCTGCTCCGTTCACTTTATTTTGCTAAAGTCTTTTTAGTTTATGTGAATTATAATATATAGTTCTTCTACTGTGAGTGATATTTATTTAAAGAAAATCCTATTTTTACCACAAAAATGTCAGTTAGTCGAGTTATCATTATTAACTTGAAAAAGTTATGTATAAATGTCAGAAAAATATAACTGTTATGTCTTCATCAAGACCAGTGTCACGATTTGTATATTTAGATCTAGAATCATATTCAGTTTGGGGTATGTTTTTACAGCTGTTTAATGTAGTTAATTATACTATGTATCCGTTATAAAATTCCCTCTGTAACTTCTTCTGTAAATTTATAAGTAAAATATCGCGAATATTTGGATATGCGAAATATTTTGCATTGTAATATCAGTTTTAAAAATTATATTTATCTCGGTACAGTTTAAACATATATAATTAATGTTGTTATTTTGGAAACTCATCATTGCCATATAGAATTTAATTTACGTTCTGATCAGATTCTTTTATTCAAATTTATCAGCCATTTGCAGCTTTTACGACCCTGCGCACATTTACAGTATTTCTGATAAATTTCCTGTTTATTGGCATTTCACTAAATCATATTTCGAAATGCGGAAAGATCATTTTAATTGTATGTTTTTCGAATGAGTCTCAGTAAATTACTTTTTGCTTTGAACAAAACCCGCACATGTACATCTCATATAATCAAGCTATCATAGATACAACTAATTACACATCTCATTTACTTCACTGGGTTTTTAATACGATCATTTATATGTTACCAAGAAAAGAAAAAATCTGTATACTACTCAGGATCGATCTGAATAAAAGTAGAAGAAAAGAAGCATCATAGATACGGACAAGTTATTATCTTTTTTTAATTAATGGTTGACGTTGAATATTCAGTCAGTTAATTAAATAAATTTCAGTAGATAATTACAAATTTTACGATTTAT
This sequence comes from Torymus sinensis, assembly GCA_030522985.1. Taxonomy (NCBI): domain Eukaryota; kingdom Metazoa; phylum Arthropoda; class Insecta; order Hymenoptera; family Torymidae; genus Torymus; species Torymus sinensis. The sequence continues at coordinate 5,686 of JAPYZP010004459.1, forward strand.
TTAAATTTATTTTATCAATTACATAGTTAAAGGTTACAGAAGTTATTGAATTTCCTCATAAATAAGATGTCAGCAAATAATGTTTGGGTGATTTTAAACAGATCACTCTATCGATAAAACATACTTGAAGATTATACCTAAAAATCATACGTTTGTTTATTATAACTTTCATTTGCAATCTTTAGAAAATTAAACATATACTTTACTTATAAAATCGATAAATTGTAGACACTTATAAAAAGATTTCAATACTTAATAATAATTTTTATTTATTTGTTTACATACGTAGTCATAAAAAGTCGTATATACGCGCAATTTAAACGATGCTGCACAAAAAGTATAATCTATTCATTTTTATGATTGTAATTCTTTCAGATTAGTTTGAATTAGTAACCCTTAAATGGCATGAGTTCGATTGTTGAGATACTAAACTAGGTTCTTACAATCGTTTATCTGGACAAGTACATTATGCAATACCATATATATGTGTTAATATATAAGAGTAATTAAATACGTAAAGAACAACAATACTTTGTAAACTTTTAATTCTATAATTTTTCAAATTGAAAGCACAATGTTTTTAACAAACAAAACTATTTCCATATTTAAATTATTTTTTTACAGAATAATAATTATATCAAATTATTTAAACACACATACAATATAAAATTAATTGTCTATAAATATTTCACATTTCTTTTTTCTAGTTTCCTTTAGCCACTTCAATATTTCTCATTATTAATCTAAATAATTAACGTTTTAAAATATTTCAATAATAATATAAAAAGCCTCGTGCTATTCACACGTCTGATTTAAAGTACATTGGTTCAGAGTATAAGTTCGAAAATAGCCGAACTTAATGTTTCTTTTGTATTGACATCGAACTAGTGAAATTATATTCCATTATATATATGTATATACTGTATGTACATAAATCTGACGTAAAAATAATAGAGGCATTATAACAATTAAATTAAATCTTATTGATTATAATACTAAGTAATTAGCAGTATTTAACCCGAACATAAAAATATATAATTCACAAGCATTTCTCAGTTAAAATCGTAGAAATTGAATTTTCGGATCGTTGACAGTCATACTTATTCTTTTTATCACGATATATTATACAATCTAATATAAAACTTGACAAAATAGAATTAACGGTCTGAACCCTATCTCAATTTCATTAATTAGACCAAAATCTCTCTCTCTCTCTCTCTCTCTCTCTCTCTCTCTCTCTCTCTCTCTCTCTCTCTCTCTCTCTCTCTCTCTTCCTGTAAATCTATAACATTTATTTATATATCAACGCTTTTTAATTGAGTTATAAAATATTTAATTTATATAAAATTGATTTTTTCACAATTTGTTAAAATCTTTAGATTCTCATGTCACATCTTTTAAAACGGATTTCGATAAGCACATTTTATAGAAGATTAAAACTAGGTTAAAAAGTTTAAGAGCCAGATTCCTACAAAATACCATGAAGAGTAGTTTATTTTCACTCCTGTTACTCCTCATCTTATCCTAAATTTAAAGAAATTATTACAAAATATAATTTAATGATAACTTCTTTAAATTTAGGATAAAATATTTAACCTCACACTTTTTTTACTCGTTTTCGATGTCGTGCTATAACATGAGTCAAAATAAACTACCTTTCATGGTATTTTGTAGGGATCTAGCTTTTGAAATTTTTAACCTAGTTCGTTGTTCAAGAAAAATTATTTATGATACTAAAAAAAAATTAAGGATCAAATGTTTTATTTTTTTTTAAACTGACTGACAGATTGACTGATCTTTCATCAATCTGTTTTTGCTGAAATTTGAGTGAAATTTTTGACTCTGAGATTTCGGTGATTTTCTATGTTTCTGAATCCTAGAGTTGGAATATGCATTATTTATAAAATGGGTGTTTCAACATGGCACACACATCCACATATAGGCATACATTACTTATTTATTGCAATTTTCGTATTTTCATTATTTTTATTTCTATATATTGACTTTTGATTATTATTTTTCTTATATATTGTTTGTAAACTGAATATGAAGAAGAGATAATTAAATTTATTTTGTATAATTCAAATCCAAATCAAATAACGAAAAATTCTATCAAGAAATCCGGTAATAGCTCCGACATTTGTAAGTTACGATCTATGAATAAGATATTTCTTTGACGTTATACTAAATTTTGAAATGTTAATAGCTTTGTATGCGCATAGTTTTGCAAAAAAATTTAATTACTAAGGTACTGTGTGTGGATAAGCCGTTATTGGAAATTTTATTGCTATAAAAGAAAATAAATTGAAACATGAAAAATAAAGAGTATATTACTCTAAATTTTATAACATTCTACCACTCCGTAAAAGTTTTAGCTCAAAATTCATGTTCGTATATCGTAATTTTTTTCAGTCAATAACTAATTTAATAGAATAATAAATTAAGTTTGAGGAAGCTAAGTGCCGATGAATTAACAGCGGTTCATTTATTATTTAAAAGATCTGGAGAGCAAGGCTAAGTTTTAGCTGCATAAATGAAATTGCTCTTTTCATTAATATCTGTAAGTACCGCGCTGTACATAGAATTTTTCAAGAGTACATCATATTCCACAGTACAACAGACATATTTCATAGAGTTATGTTAATATTTTTCCAGCTGTAGTTTCTCATTAAAAATCGATATTGCAGCGGATCCAATATGGTAATAAAGACTTATACACTTCATGTGAACTATATTTATATAAATAGTTTTGTGAAATATCCTGAAAACATTGTACATTATTTGTTTCGAATACCCTGCTGGAAATCGTCCATTTTTTCCCATTTGTAAAATGATTTTTCGTTTTATCTTTAAATAATAATTTAATATTAATTTATATTTAAATAATCTTTTTTAATTAATATACTTGATAGTTTAATTTTATTGACCTAATAAATTATCTTATATAAATAGTAGCTATAGATTTAAATGGAGATAAGCCAGATATTTTCATTGCCATTGAATTGGATTATATTTAGCTTAGTAATTTTATATTTATTAGGTCATGGGCACTATATAACTAATTTACTCCAGCCGTCGTTCGAAAATCATTTTCTTCTTTTAAAGTATCGCATGGACGACAACAATAGTGACGTCAAGAACCAGTACGTATATAATACGTGTCATGTAGCTATACGGCAAGGACGGCGACGACCCCGCGGAAAACAAACCCACCACTTCCGGCGGGTGGGTGCATCCATAAAACTTCGCTCCAAAGGAGCGAAATGAAAGGATATATATATACATACACACGCCAGCGGTGCCGTGGCTAAGATCGTTGGCAGCGGGTTTCGGTCGTCAAAAAGCTCCGGCGAAAGAAACACAGGATGCGCCGGGGTTTACGGTCCGAAGACAAACGGACGTAATATATAGAATAGTGATTCTCGCTGCGGCTAGACTACCATATCCCCCGCGACTAATTCTGTGCTCGCCAAGACTATGTGCTGCGAGAAAAGGAGTGTGTGCAGAGGGATGTATGCGCGCCCCCCACGAGGGAGCTTATAAATGTTTTGCGGTCGGGCCGTATACGAGGAATCGCGAGTTTAATGGGATTTGAGTTGGTACGAGATCAGCAACGCAGGATGAATTTATGCATGCCAATTTCAGTGGGTTGTATGAAACTCGATTCTATACTGCGTTGAAATTAGTTAGAAATATCATTTATTATTATACATATAATGCTTGTCTCCCATTAGCTGTTTAATTTTTATTTTGATGAATTCAATACAGTTATGTCAATACTATATCAGATTAATTAAGTATGAAAAGGTGGATATATGTTAGTATATTCAATCGACATATACGTGGAATTTTATACCTGAGTTCTTTTCATTGCTCACTATGAACAAGAATTTACGATGAAATTAAATAACATATTAATTGAAAGGTTGATTAACTAAACTCAGTATTGTAAATATTACAGAGTATTCTTTGTCAACATTTGAAACCCTCGTTAATTATATGTAATATCCAACGCCAACAGTTTCAATTATGAAATAAAATCTAGAATCCATTGATATTTCAAATGAAATTGCCTATATCTACTTCCGTAGTTAATTAAAACTGTGCGGATGCAGATATCTCAGTGGTTAATACATCATACACATAGAGAGCAAATATACTTATAGATAATTAATAATATATGGTAATACTATTAATAAATATACATCAATTTCAATCAATTATCGAAATTCGTAATGTCTATGCAACTTTTTATGGATTATTGCTAATTAACCTTTAATTTAAAATATAATATGCATATACCTAACCAAAACTTATTATATCGTATTAAACAATTTAATACATATAAAAAGTACCAGGAACAGTATAAATATTTGCGTAGATACTTACAACTTTAATTTCACCATAAATCCTTATTTCTTTATTAGTAATAACACCATATTTTTATTCACAGATAAGAATTTTTCCATCGGTCTTACAGTCTTATAAATTTAATTAATTAATATTCATATTAATGGCAATCAGATTGCCCTTGTTTATAATC
>JAPYZP010004460.1:0-10227 GCA_030522985.1 Torymus sinensis
ATATTGTAAAACAGGCCTCCGTCGTTACACTGAAGTATTGTACAGCCGCGAGCAATAAAAAGCCTTGAAAGGATTAGACTTTAAACCGCACCGCAAACGGTTTACGGTAGGCTTCCACATTTTCAGTAAACTTTTATTTACTTTGCTTATTTTCATTTACGGTCCTTTTTTTATTTTCCTTTCAAACAAACCATTTCACAGGTAGTTGATTTAAATAAGATTATTTTCGGCTTAATAGATTAACAGTACTTATCATCTTCATGAAGCGATAAGAAATAGAACTTAAGGATAAAGTTTTAATAATAAAATGATATTCACATGTGATTTTCCAAAAGCTTGTCCAAGGTCCTAAAATAAATCAGAAATATTGATATAAGTATTTTATAAATATAAATGTTGGATGTTACGAAGAAAGCATAACTCCGGTTTCCGGGAAACTGATTTTGTCCAGGTTTCGGAAGGCATTTTTGGGTACTTAGAAATGAAGCCCAATATATATCCTTACAGTTTGATCTCATAATAGAATCTGATTAATATAAGGTATAGAGCTATTATAAAATTAGCTATTTTCTAATGAAAAATTCTACCTGAATTGTTATCACAATTTTGCAAATATTTATAAAACAGAGTAGCCAAAACTGCAGATCATGTATAGATAAAAAGAGCTTTAATTTGTTTCGTACCATTTATCAAAGTATTATGGCTTCGGTTCAAAGTTATAGATCAATGTTAGTTATCAAAATTAAGATAAGTTAATTCTAGATTAGTTATCTAGATTATCAATGTTAGTGATAAAAATACGCATACACATTCAAACATTATAATTTGTTTTTTTTTTTTATAAAGATTTACAAATTTATTATAAAAATTTAGCTTCTTTTATTAAGAAATATATAATTTCTTACTAGTAAAAGCCTATGAGATCAAACTAAGAGTACTATAGGCGTAATTTTCAGGTAATCAAAAACGCCTTTTAAAGCCTGGATGCTGCCTTAAGTATATATACATGTTCGCAACTGACTCAAAATAAAAACCCGCAGAATCGATAGCGATTATCGTCCATAACATAAAAATTCTGTCATATACACACAAAATAAAAACGTTTTCGAAACAATCTTTATTTTTCACAGTGAAAATTAATCAACTTTTAATAGAGTTTCTTAATTATTTTAAGACATTGACAATAACATATAATTAATGTTGGAATACTATTTAAAATGATGTATTTCATAAAAAAAATTGTACTTATATTGTACACTGAAATGAAAAAGAAGCCTAATATATATGTATTGTAATTTAAAATGTTATATTCACACCAGTTAATTTTATATTTAGATACTTATAATAAATGTTGACTTTACAAAACCAGTTTAGTCCGTGAAATAGCTTGAACAAATCATTTCAGTTTAAAATGGAAAGCTGATTCAAATAGATCAGCAAAATGAGAAATCCCGTTTACACAATAGAAGAATTATACTTTCAAAGACTTTTCCCAGCTTCCTGTTCTTTTTCATCTTTTTCAATAAATCTTTTCACAGAACTTCAGTTTTTGTAGCGTTTCGCTTTGTAAAATAAACCGATCTATTAAATACTATTGTTCAATAATTATTTCTATTCTATTGTTCAAAAATGTTTTCTAAAAACTTGAATTTTGTTAATATACTGAAAAATAACAACAATCATTTTATATATTATACCGATAATTAAAGAATTAAGATTCTTTCTAAGTGAAGTATAGGGGAGACCGGGGCAAGTTGACATACGGGGCAGGTTGGCCAAATGCTAATTAATAACTCATGATTGGAATAAGAGGTCAAGACTATTGACGTCAATAACGTAAAATGGAATCAGGAATATTTGTTTTAATTTTTAGTCAGATAGCATCATGAGCCATAGAAAGACGCAAGTTTCAACATTTTCTCGTATATCGGAGCAAATTTTACATTTTAGGAAATATTTGATAAGTTTTTTAAAAATTTATGATTATCTATTTTCACTTAATGTAGATTATAATAAGTGTTTCTTTTTATAATTTTTACGACTTTTAATTTTTTTATTTTTTATTTTTAATATTATTAGCCTAATTTTTAAATTATTAAAATATACTCTTGGGGCATGTTGGCTGACTTTTTTGGAACAAGCTCGCCGTTCATATACTCACTTAACTATACTATAGATAAAAATGGTTTGACATAACACAAAAAATCCAACAGACCCTTATAGAAACAGTGCTAATGAAAGTTGGATCATTTATAGTTGTTAACTTATTATATAGCTAACTATTAGTTTGCTATTCAATTATTTATTATGTGTGCAATTTCATGTTCTCCAGTTTAATTGCTTTATTTAATAGAATAATATCGCTAATTAATTCTTGTATTTTATTCTAAGATTTATCGTCGATGAACTTATCCCAGATTTTCATGGCCAACCTACCCCGCTTATAGGGCAGCGCAGCTATGTATAACCTAACGACTTTAGTTGTTCTAGGTTTTCCAACTTTTTACAAGAAAATTCTGTCTCCGTATATAATATGGGGCGAGTACAGGGGCACTCTCTGTTGGCCTAATACTGTCAGAATAATGTACATTTCGATACAAGAATATATATGAACCGGGTGATTCCCGCACGGACGTAGTTTGTCGACCGATAGCGAAGGTGAAGGATCAACTGCGTCTCTTACATGCACCTAATAAGTATCAAATTTTATATATTTTTTTTTCATGCTTTACTCAGGCGATAATCAGACGTGTCGAGCAAGAACGATCGTAAGTATAGCGCGCGCAAAGTAAGACGATCTGAGCATATGCGCGTACTTTGCGCATACGCTCTCCATAATAGTGTGCAAAACAAGCATGCAAAAGAAACATAAGAAAGCGAGTTTCGCACACTACGTTAAAAATAATAATTATTTCATCTTGGATCATACAAGGAAAGTGCAGACCCTTTAGGAAATGGATTTTAGCAGGACTTCAATTAGGAGTCAATTTCTGGTATATAAAAATGAGGCCCAGTGTTCGTAATTCCATCTCATAGGTTCTTTTTCTTGAGATGTGGCCATCTAATCTCAAAAATACTTTATTTTGTTAAAAAATGATGTATTCTATTATGGCATGGCACTTTGCAATTATTTGTGTTAGAAAAACGAGCAAACAATTTATAAAAGTAGACAGAAACAACTGAAATTTAAGCTTTACACAACTAAAAAATATTATCAAAAATAACAATAGTTGGTATTTTTAATTATTCTTATGTTATTTGTGATTGCTAATATTTTTTAATGAAACAAAGCTTAAATCTCAGCTTTTCTGTTTAATTTTATAATCTTTTGTGCTCGTTTTTATAACATAAAAATTTGCAAAGTGGCAGCCAATAGAAGACACATGCTGATCCGATTCCTACACATATCAATATTTAAAACTTTCTTCTATTTAATTACAGGAAAATGTGAAATAAATAAATATTATTTAAAAATATTTTATTACTTTTTGTTTATTAAAATATCAAAAAACGGTAAAAATATAATCTTGTTACATTAATTTGATCATATTTTTAAAGAGACTTACAATACGTAATAATATTGACGTTCCTTTAAACATTTTATAACGTTCTATTATCATTAATGTATTAAATAATTGATACAATATGTCAAATATAAAATAGTAATTTTATAAGAAAAGAGCACTTAGTGTACATCAAATGGTATGAAATAGATCATTTTACCCTTTAGAAGTACATGTTATTAAAAGGCACTAATATGCACAGATGAAACTGTAAATGCTTTTTCGTTTTTAAAATACAACTAATGACTAATAACATTTTCTTTAGAATGCTCTAATTAATCAACTCATTCACAATAAATCTATTTCTTTTATTTTAAAATGATAATTCGCATTTTACATACTATAAAGAAATCTTTTAGATTGTCCACAACATAACAAAATACTTAAATGTACTAACACTTCTTCTTTCAAGAAGAACATCACAATAAATTAAATATATCCTTATTTTTAAATACTCAATTTGGGCTCTGGGATTCATCAGTTCTTTTTACATTTCAACCTCTTAAACAAAAAAATGTTATATAAATTTAAAAAAAAATAAATATATGACAGACTGCTTTTACATTGAAGAATAATTTACAATGTTCTAATCGCTTTCCTTTTACGATTCACTTTCCTCCTCTTCGTCTATGGTCGTTTCTTCCACAAGATATTCTGGAGGAAATCCTAGAGCTAGTGCTTCCTCAACAGTAGTCTCAAATAAATACGTGAAAAGCGAAGATATTTGGTACTGACTTATACTATCCACAACCCAATCAAAAGAAATCAAAGCAGCTCTTGATTTTTTCAACATACGTAGTTCTAAAAGTTAAGTCATCATAAATGTATTATTTGAAAAAATTAATATGTAAATTGATATTTAGTCATGTCTTACGATTTTCGGCCTCTTGTTCCGAGTCAAAGATTACCACTCTAAGTTTATCCTTTTGAAGAGAAAGTGCTTGTGGACTATTGACAATTACCGCACCATTATAAAGCAACAAATCCTAAAATTTCAATTCAATAATATTAACTGAAATATTTATAACAAAGAAAATTATCAAATGTACCTCCGACTTACTTTAAACTCTTTCAATGAAAAAGAAGTAAATGTTCCTAAACAAAATATAGCAAAACCTTCAAATAATTTTCGGGGCAAGGTACGTGATTTTTTAGAACCTGGTTCTAGAACTTCAGGATCTAAAACTTCATATTTTGCATCATCTTCATTTAATAATCGGTTCTCTTTCAAACAGTCGACTATCCATTGAAAACTTATAACGTATTTGTTATAAGCAATGCCTTGAATATACTTGAAAGTTTTATTACAAACTCTTGTACTAGGATCTGAAGAGACGATCACGTGAGTTATTCGTGTGCTAAAGTTATTTTCCAATTTGGCACCAAATTTATTTACAAAATTGTGAACTATTTTCATCTTTTCCGGATCTAAACTACTGCAAACTAAAACAATTTCTGTTTGAGTAGCAGATTCATTTCTCACATTTGTTGTAAATACCATTGGGGTACTATGGCCTATAGGGTATGATTTTGTATTTTTCACTGGAGTTATTGCAGGTATCAAATCAAAACTTTTATCAGGAGAAACCCTGTCTTGTAAATACTGTTCTTCTTCATTTTGTTGAGCCATTTTTGATTTTCGAAAGTTAATATAAGTATGTCTAAAAATGAGTAAAAAATATTTTAGATCTAATTGCGAGTTATTTGAATATATACAAAATCCATCTTACCTTCTTTTTACAACAGGTGTGGCATCAATATTATCAGAGTCAAAATCATCAATATTATTTTTTTGAGAACTTTTAACCTGGAATAAATTAATTTAACCATTAAAAAATATTTTATTAAAATTTATAAATAACATAACTAACCTTTTTTGGTGTCTCAAACTTATTTGGTTCGAAAGTTTCTTCATTTTTGTCATGTTGTATGGAAGACATATTAAATCCTAATGCCTTCTCAATATTTTTGAAAGCTTGTTGCTCTTGAGTAATATTCATAAGAGAATCTGAATCCTGATATGGATTAATTTGACTACTACAAGATTGATTTTTTATTGCTTCAATTCTATTTTTTTCTGTTTCTGAACTTTCAATTTCATTTTTATAATTATCTATCTCATTTGATATTTTTGTAATTACAGTATTTGCATTAGTTTTGTTACATTCATTGTTTTCTTTATCTGACCCATCTGCATTTTCAGGTGTATTTGATTTTTGTTTATCAAATTGCTTCACATCAAGCATAGTAACTTCTGATAAATCTTGACTTGTATTTATTTTTTCTTTATCAATTTTTTTTATAGGACTTGAAGTACAAATTGAAGAATTATCACCGGTAACTTCCATTGACCGTTTAGGAAGTATTTTAGCACTAGATTGTATAGGTAACTCATTACTTTCAAACATATCTGCTGATAGTGAACTAGGCACTCCAGTTAATTTATTGGAATCAGTTATATTATCTCTATAATGTTTAACTTTCCTAATGATATGGTCAATTGATGAGTCACTTTCTGGTTTATTTATCTCGTCTAGTTGCTTACAGTTCACATCAACTAATGTATTATCATCATCATCATCATCATCATCGACACAACTATCTTCTATTCTTTTTGATTTACTTCGATTTTGATTTGGACTAAAATTTCTTTTAATAGCTGAAGTTATTTTTGGCTTTTTAACAATTGGTTCTTCAACTGTTCCAACCCATTTACCTATAATAGAAGAAACATCATCATCATCATTAGATGAGTCAGAAAATGTTCTTTTCTTTTTTAGAGGCGAAGCCCTTACAGAAGAACTCGATGTACTTGCTTTTGTGTGGGTAGACTTCTTTTTAGAATGTTGAGTATCTTCTGATTTATATGTCGAAGAAGATTCACTCTCTGCACTACTCTCTATTATACATTTTTTATTCATATTCTTCTGTTTTGAACGTAGATTTTCACTATGAACTGGTTTATGAGGACTAGGACTTTGTGTTGTACTTCCATTTGAACTAATGGAAATCACATCATCTTCTTTATTATTTGTTTTATCTCCTTTAATAATAGAACAAGTTCTCTCCTTATTTTCTGACTTATTCAGGTCATTGTCTATTTCTTGATTTAAAATATTCGAAGATGTTTCTGGCTGATTGATGTATAATAAATCTGACATCCTTATCATGTCTGGGCTTGTTTTCAAGGAGTTTTCATCTTCCATAAGAAAAACTTGTTTTTTAGTATTCTTTTCTAGGACATTGTCAGATAATTTTGATTGAGGACTTTGGATTTCAATTTTAGTATCACTATTGCCATCATTTTGAATTTTTTCCTGCTGAATATCTATATGATGATCTAAAACTTCATTGTTCATTGATATTTCATCAACTTCCATTGATATTACTTCATAATTAGTGGCATTCATATGTTGACTACTATTTACCTCCACATTTGTATATTGTTTACGATGTGGTGATTGAATTGCTAAGAACTTTAACTGGGAATCTTTTTCTGGTGAAAGCAATTTAACTTCTGTATTTACATTTTTTAAATTAATACTATTTGGCTTAGAATTTGTTTTAGCTACAACAGGTTTATAATCAACATTTACAGGTATATTACTTTTTATTATGATACCTGAAGTGTTTTGTTTATTTGAATTGTAGAATATTTTTTTTCCTTCTGTTTTTAAATTCCCTAGATGTAAAAATGGGACATTTTTTCGTTTTTTACAAATTTTGCCTAATTTTTTAAATACTATAACTGGGCGTTTTGATGAATTGAATGATTTTTTGTTATAAGTATTGCTTTTTATAGGAGATCTTAAAATTTTTGTAGGAGAACTTTGACTGGATTTTGTTTTTGGTAAACGAAGTGATAACCTACTTCTTGGCCTCTCAGGCGATGTATCTTTTGGTGATTGATTACTTATGTAATGGGTTTTATCTGGTGTACTAGGTTGAGATCGAACTGGCTTAGCAGTAGATGGAGTTAATTTCATTTTTAAAGATAATTTATTTTTAGGTAATGGAGAGTTTTGAATGTTATTAGTACTTGATTTACTATCAATTTTCAGTGATTTATCATCAGAACTGCTATTTTGTTGATTATTATCAAGATTCACATTTAAGGGACTTAATTGATTTAATTTTGATAAACATTCTTGATTTGACACATTTAAAGCATTTCTAGTTGTTTCTGGTGTGTTTACATCAGTTTCTGATACAATATCAATTATTTCATTTACTTGTTTTTGATCTATGCAAGATAGAGACACATTTCCTTCTCGGTGAGAATCTGATGAGTTAATAAAATGTTGTTTGTGATTACAGTCTTGTACATTTTCAAGATTCTCTTTTTGTCGAGTAGAACGAGAATCTCTAAATAATTTTTTTTGTGTAATGTCTGAAGGAAAATTATTACAAGAATGATTATTTGTGTCAGATTCTCGAGAAGTATTTTTGTCATTATTTGTAGAATTACATATAACAGTATCATCTAAAGCAATTGACAAGGAACTTTTCTCAACACTAACATTTAGTGATTTAAATGTTTTTATCTGCATTTCTTTTCCAACTTTTTTTATTCTTCGCCAATCATAACCATCAGAATGGGATGCTGCAGGAACAGAAGATGGTGTTCTCAAAACAGTTTTGTCAGGAATACTAAAACTTGCTTTTTTCTTTTTAGCAATCATTTCTACTTCTTGGACTCTCAATTGAACTTCTTTGTATGGTGAATCATTGTTTTTTTCATTCTCAAATTCATTAACACTAACTTTTGATTCTATTAATTTATCTTTACTAGAACATGGATTTGTCAAAGAATCAACATTTTTCTCTGATTGTGTTATTGATAATTTTTTAGTTATATCTTTGTTGTATAACTTTGTTACTATAGGTGAACTATCTTCATTATCAGAATCTCTGGTTGTGGAACCAATTGGTGTATGATTTTCAAGCCAAATTTTTACTTTCTCATTAGAAGGTACTTGATTATCAGTGCATTCACGAGTATTTGATAAATACTTGTCTAAAGTATTCTTTTTATCACTGGAAGACTTCAGTTCATTTCTTACTTGTTTTTTTTGGAGACTGAGTTTCGAATCTCGTCGAAGATTAGTTTTTAATTTTAATAATTTTCTATTTGTGGTTGATGAAGATTCTTTTGAAGCATTTGAAGACTCTTCAACTTTAGAAGTACTTGGTTTATCACAAAGAATACTTTCTTTTTGATGTTTTGTATTTTTATGTGTCTCTAGTACTGGAAATAATAAAATAAAAATTGGCATATAAGTGTATTTACAAAAAATTTCACAATATTTATTATTTTTCAATTATATGAATTTAATATCAAAACATTAAAAAATGTTTAAGATCTACGTAATTTATTGAGTTTGTTGTTATCAAGAGGAATACTAAAAATATGATGTTTATAATTCAATTTTTTCAAAATAATGTATTTGTAGTTGCACGTGGTATGAAAAACCTTGGATCGTTTATATAGAAAATCATAAGAAAATCGTCACGACATTCACTTACCGTCAATACCGGAATCAGAATTAATTGCTTTTACTAAAGCATCAAATTGGTCCACACATGCTTGTAATAATTTATTTCCATTTTTTGGTATTGATCGTTTTTGAATTTTTAGATTACAAAAAGGACAAGTTGCATGTTCACTATTAGCAACTGTTACAATACAATTATGACAAAATTTATGACCACATTTTATTGTTATAGGTTCTTTAAAGTACTCTAAACTGTAAAAAAAAATTATATAATTACATTATCAAAAGCGTTTATACATTTTTTGTTATAATTCAGACTTTAGGTATAACATGTTAAGTTATAATTAATGATTTTATGAACTAAGACACTATAATAAGTAATAAACTTGTAATTTCTTTATAGATATCAATTGATTAATATTTTTATTTATGTATTTGTAAATTACACCAATGCTAAAAGTAAACCATAGTTCCATTTCATAAATGTAATTGGTAAAGATATTGGTAAACAGTAAGATAATAAACATGAAACATAACCTCTAATATTTTATCGTCCTTAATTATAATAATAATATAATACCAAATGAAAGTATGAATAAGAGTATACTCCAACAAGATACATTATACAAATAAATACTAAAAATGACCAAGCATTTATTGAAATAACAATATATTTCTACAAAGAAATTCCCAAAACTCACCAAATCCTGCAAATTAAACTTTCCTTTATTGACTGTGCCGCAGCAACAAGTTTCTCAAGATGCGACCGTGAGGCTGCGTATTCATCCATTTTTTTTCTGTTTCATAGCTTAAGTACTTACACATCAATGGTTCACACGCTCGAAAAGAAATCTCTGATTTTCCGCGGGAATAAATCTTTGCTTTTGGACGTCATCGGTTACTTAAGTACTTTGATAAATTATAATTCTTCGTATCGCCCCGCACAAAGACCAAAATTACCATCAACGCATGCACGAGCCGCCCGAGACCGCGCCAATCGCCGCGCGCCAATTCCCGTAAATATATTGTTATGACCCAGGTCGGGGTCTTTTAGTAGAAAGACGCTTCTACAATGGTCGCCGGGTTGACCAACTGGAACGTGGAATTCGTTGCTCAATTAAGCGCTGAAGCGCATAGAGTTGCGGGAGGTTTGAAATAAAACTCGAACT
>JAPYZP010004461.1:0-11353 GCA_030522985.1 Torymus sinensis
AAAAAAAAAAAAACAGATACACGTACCTCGCCCGCTGCAGGACATCATAGGTGTCGAGAGCCGCGACGTCGATGGGCTCGTCGTCAAGCTCGCGCTTCGGTATCGGGCTGACGGCCTTGACGAGCAGCATGCTCTGCAGGTAGCTCAGCACGTAGATTGGCAGCGATGCGCCCTCCTCCGGCACCAGCGCCAGCTTACGCGCCATTTGCTCCACCTGCGTATATGGGAGAGAAAGACAGTTTTGCTATTATTCAATTTTCCGAGAATCATAGAGACGTGAGATCTATTTTACTTTTCCGAGAATCATAGAGACGTGAGATCTATTTCACTTTTCTTGTTGCATTTTGTAATGTGATCCATTCGCCCGTGAACTGCTTCGTAGAAAATTGTGTTTTTCGTGGATTTCGTATGTCTTTGCAGAATAAATGTTATAATGGTTCACAGAATTCGCGTACACAGATGTTGTTTCGTGATATTATTCGTATTACCTTTTTAACGATATTAGTCGAAAAATTAAAAAAATATCAAGAACGCTCATTTTTGAATTTTAATAACATCCGGATTTATGAATTCGTCGGAAACGGCTTTAAAATTTTCGGTTATAATTGGAATCAAAGATTTCTGAAAATCTTTTAATAAAGGCAAATTTAGGTCACATTCGGATTTAACGCATACATTTTGATTACCTATTGTATTTGTTATTTATTATATTTCAATGTTAAAATATGAACCGATAATTAAAGACAGTAATATTACAATGTTTTGAACGTATATTTTTCAATGAAAAATATTCATTTTATTTGTATTCGAATATTATATATTTTATTCACCGGAATTGTAAATTTAGGAATATCAATGTGAATTGTAAAAGAGTGACGAAGCGTTTATTAATAAATATTAATGGGTTTATCGATTTGAAATAACATCAAACTTTACGTCCAAGTATCGACAGCACCCCACCACCCCCCAACAATGCTCGAGCACTAAAATCTACGAACTATAAATTCGCCCGACCCGAAAACAATTTTGAATTTCCAAGCGCCCTCTCGACCGCGTTTTGTTTTTATTTCATTTAGGCCTCGATACCCGCGATTTCCGAAACGAACGTTTTGTATCCCCCGGAATTCGAAGGCGTACAACGGCGCGCGTTAAAATCAATTGCGTCGGGGAGACCTTTTGTACGGGAGTCGAATAATTTAGCAATTGTGAAAATAGAAGGCACGAAATCGCAAATAATTGAAAATTGAATATTCCATGAGGCTGGGCTGCGAAGCCCGAGAAATAATAAGAGAACCGGTCTCAGGATTGACCTTTATAATAGGAATGGGAATTCGCTCGAGGGGTGAATTATGCTGATTAGGATAAATACGTAGATTAATTGTAATAACGATGATTTCCGGGATAATGAAAATTTTAGGTTTGTATTTGACGATTTACATACATCAAAGGAAAGTTTTCCGACCGATAAGAATAAAAATATAATTGAACCTTGCAATATTGTTAAAGTAATATACAAAATCGCCGTCATCAGAAGTATTTTTGTATCCCGCATTGTTTTCCGTTTTTATATTGTTTTTAATTTAAAATGTGAAATCCGATAAAAAAAAAATTGGAATTTCGCTCTTTACCTTAATTTCATATCAGAAAATTCAATATCGCGTACCGAATTAATTCAAAGTATCTACATTTTTCATGTTCACTAATAAAAGTTTCCGGCTATCTCTTTGAATTATCGTTGATGAATAATGGCACTGTAATGCCTTCCTCCTGGGGGCCAGATATGAAATATTTTATTACTAAAATACCGCAAAATAATGAACGCTCACATCGTTTTAAAATGAAAAATGTTATCCACCTAACAAAGCTTTAAACGTTCTTCAAAATTAAAATTTCCCGCGAATTTTCAATCAACAAAAATTCGCTTATCAATTTCAAAATGATAAATACCAAAATACCAAAGATAAGCAAGCCAACATTTCACATTAATTTCCTCATATAAAATACAAGCGCAACCGCGCCCGCACACAGACACACCGCGCACCGAAGGGAATCGAAAATCAATTGAGCTCTCTGAGCTGTGTGTACGGTATGTGTGGGAGCGTGTCGTAATAATAGCTTTAAACAAGTTAATACATGCCTTCAGGAACCTCTCCCTCAAAGCGTCCTCAGGATACACGCCGCGCGTCACGGCCTCCTCCGGGATTCCCTTGATCGTCGCGCTCACGAAGACGTCATCTTTGGCTGAAATCCCGAAATAAATTCTGAAGTCTCCCGGGGGACAGTTGCCGCTTCCGTGGATTCGCTCTCTCTGGCAATCCCTGCGCTGTGCGGACCTTCTCGAATTTCGCGCGAGCGGGCGACCGGATTGAGTTACGTTTTGCAGCCCAGTAGGCAACTGACAATTAGTTGATATTGCGGATGTGATATATTTAATGGACAAAGGTAATCCGATAGGTTTTTCGTTTGATATGATCTTTTAATATTCTATAACAAGTCGGAGCTTTGCTTCGATCTGGGCAAAATTTTTGGAAAAGACAATATATTTATTTCTTATTAACTATTGGTTTTGTGTTATATTAAATTAAACATTTATATTAACTGGCTATCTAAGTGCACTTAATTTTCATTATAGTTAAATTTTTTAAGTGAATTTTCAGAAAACATTTTTCGAATAAAAACCCATAAGATAAGTTTAAGTACAGAATAAATTATTGTTTCTTGAACTTAAACATTTTACGAAGATACTGGCCATACCATATCTCTTAATAAACTAAAACATGACAACAGCATTCGCTCGGTGGCTCTTCGCGCGATAACATTTACGCTCCAACAAAACGCATCCCCCATCCCATCCAAACCATCTCCTTTGCATACAGAGCTTGTTTACGGTAATCCACCTCAAACGTAATCGCGGCCCTTCCGCGATAAATTTTAACGACAGCCTTCTTCTATCCCTCCTCTGCTTTGCGCAATTGCGTATCGCACACCTCCGCACCGAAAAGGCAGCGACGTAATCTCGCAGAGAGCGAAGAGAATCCTCCTCGGCTCGCGCTTTATTACACCGCCGCGTGGCTCTCTCCTCTCTTAAATTTCTGCACGCGCGCGCGCACACACTTTCGACGGCATTATCTCGTTAACGCCTGGCGTGCCCGCCCGCTCACGCCGATTAGACGCTTTTGTCGCGCGCAAAATTGCCGCGGCACGCACTCGAAATGGTGCAGGAAAAATTTAAGGCTGCGCGCACGAGAGAGAGTTTTTACGAGCGTGGGTTGCGTTTTCACTTATACGTCCGCGTGTGCGCGTGCAGAGTGCACGCGGGCTTCTTATTTTTACGAGTCCGAGGGATTTTTTCTTTCTTTTTCTGTCCCCCCCCCCCCCCTCGTGCTTTATTGTCCGTCGTTAATTTTCCCACAGCGAAAGTTATATTTTTTTATCTGTTGCTCCCAAGGTTTTGACGAGCGACGTGTTAACAATGCAGCGCGTCCGTGGCATGTCGGTCTTTTGATGGTTGTGTAAGGCGTTGAAAAAAATCGCGTGGAAAATGTCAAAAAGATCGGTGATTCAAGTCATCGGTTTCTTTTGAAATGTAGGTCCTGTCATTTTGAGTGCTAGAAATACTCTCTTAGAAAAATGATGGCTGGATGTTGTGGAAGCATTTTAAGATCGATTTTGATTGATCTGTAAGGAATAGGCTCGAAAATTTTCTACTTCCTCTACATTTGAATGTTTACTCTCAACTATTCAAAACTAAATAATCAAATTAAATTAGAATAAAAAGATTAATTTGTTCATGCTTTGAAAAATGATCTGATTTTCCTATAATTTAAACTAATTAAAATGAAATAATAATGAAAAGTCACATATTCCTAACCTTAAACACAAAATAGTACGCGCGCAGCGCGTTAGGATTTTTCTATAGTGAAATAAAAATGTTATAGACATTTTAAAATGAAAAAATTTATGTCGATTTCGTTATACGTTTTATCGTCAGAATATTAATCCGCGAATGACATTTCTTTTATGGGATTTTACTTTTATACTTATAGTAAAGATATGGCATTAAAACATTTATAAATTGTTTGACATAAAAAAAAGAAACATGAAAGACAAAGGAGAAATTAGTTCAGGAGAAAATATTGTATTACTGATCTTAGAAAATAATTATTTGTGTCCTCCTTACAGTCGACATGTATGAATAATTCTACCAAACCATTCCTTTATTTAGTCAGAAATAATTTTTACCAAAGATTGATGTTTTTCTTTTTCTTTTTTTTCAGGATTTTTTAATACTCTCGAAAGTTATAGGACATATAAATGTTTAGCTAAACCTGCGTTCTCAACGATGTTACACAGATTTCAATTCAATTCTACGTTGTATTGTAAACTCGGCAATACATTTAAAAAAAATCGTATAACGTTGAAATTAGTGTATTTTAACGATTAAAAAAAACTGGTGTTGAGTTTACAATTTTGCTTTGATTTTTGATTTTCGAAGCTTAAAATATTCCAATTGCATTAATACATAGAAGAATCAAAAATTGATCAATTGCTTTACATAATTATTTATTGCTGTTTTAACGTGAAAAACTAACTTTTGGCAGGGACCTTGCGGCCAATACAACCTTAAAAGAGAGAATGCCCAGGCATCCGAGTATACCATATTCGAAATTGATGATGACCATCAAGAATCCGTAAAAATTTAAGTACTGAAAGAAAAATTTACTCTCGTATCCTACAGAAAATACTTAAAAAGTGGCTTTCTTTAAAACTTTTACTACTGAATTTCGGATAAACCGCGATGTTTCTACTTGATAAAGTTTTACTTTTATTTACGTAGCACCATAATCATCGCACTAAAATACAAAATACCAACTGCAAGTTAAAAACAACATTCAGCAGTACTGCAACAGAACGAAAACGCTACAGACTATCATCCTAAAACCCTACACACCTGCCGTAACTCACGCGCAAAATTCGAGAAAATTCGAGAACGTCCGTCAGCTGACAGAGGAGCCATTGTCCGCCATTCAAACAATTATTTAAATGGGCCAACGGCCGCGTGCGGCAATGGGGGGAGAAAAAGGTGACAAAGGGGAGAGCGATGCACTTACGAGCTGCCTTGGCAATGGCCTTAATTTCCGGATCCAACGGCCGGGCGGCCTCGGCTGGCGCTGTACCCGGCGGCGCCGCCTTTACGGCCCTGACGAGCGCCTGACAGGCGCCCCACAAAAGCTGCGCCTCGCTCGCGTCCTTCTCCGCGTCCAGGCGTGCTGCAACAGAACAAGGTGGACAGTCGGTTAGAATGAATGCAATTGCTGACGCGATGAAATTTCATCGATTGCGCCGTTGAGAGAGTGTATGGGATATCATTGCTTTGTCATGAAAGGATTTAATGAATATAGTTTTTTTTTTGTGGCAAGTCACTTGGCGATACAAATTATTAATTCGATATATAGTAAATATTTATGTTTGAATGTAGTAAAATGAAATGGAGTGAATATATAGGTTTACTTTTCGATACTTCAATTAGTATATAAGCAACTTTTTACTTAATTACTTTTTGGGCATACATAATGTATACAATTCCATAATGGAATTGCTATGCCAAGGATATGGTACATATTTGTTAATCAAATAAGACCTTTGAGATATTCTATAATCTGTATTGTATTGCTCTGAATACACAAAATTGTACAAAATAAGTCATTATTTAGTTCAACAATTTACGAATGAACGCGTAAAGTAAAAGTAAAATATTTTAACAATTTTTTGGAAAACGGCCATTTATCAGATAAATAACACCTAAAAAGCACTTTTCATTTAAAACGATCAATTTTCTGGTAAACCACTTTGGCTTAATTTAAATACCCCCAAAGTGAAATGAAAAAAATATTTTGGAAATCCGGAGCCATAGTAAAACCGCTTATGCATATGAGGCGCGTATTTGCGTCATAACCAGGTGGTCTCAAAATATGGGTGACATATATTCCTGTCAAAAATCTTTATGCGAAAAGTCGTCCCGACTTTTTAACCTCGTTGTCGTATATTTTATGAAAGCACGCATTTGCGATTTCATCACAGATTATTATTAGCATATATCAAGCGTATAAAATTAATTTAATTAAATATATACTAATTGCACTTTTACAAACAAATATTTGACAAAAACTTGGTCAAAATAGATAGACAAAAAAAAACCCAATAATTTAACAGTATAAACTTTTAACCGAAAACTCTCAAACCATCGCATATACTCCGACAATCTCCTCAATTCGCGACGACGAATCCTCATCCGAATGACAAAGTAAGCTCTGAAAAAAACGTGACAAAGTGGCGCTCGAAAAAGAGCTGAGGTTCTCGTTCCCTTTCAAGCCGCCGCCCCCGCTCTCGTCATCGTCATCATCTTTAATTTTCTCCCTCTGCAACCACTTCGAGCCACACGTGCACGTTCATACACAGACAGACACACACACTTACTAAGCCGAGCAAACATCACACACGGAAATTCCAAGCGTCGCAGCCGAAAAGCGTCTCTCGGCCATTAATATTCCCACAGCTCCGGATATGCGTCGGATCTTCTCGCACAGGGAATGGAAACCTAATGAAAAATGCATCGCCGCGAGTTCGATTCTCCTTTTTTTTCCTCCCCTCCACTCAGCGACAAGGAAAGAACGAGATCGATGAATTTCGACGGGCGGCGCGTTCGTACATATATGCATATATAGGACGCGAGGTATGCGGGCTCGCGATCGATCCGCGCGCAATTCGCGCGACAATGTACCAACAACGCTTATTAGATCAATATATACGCGGGTGGGTGGGTGGGGGGCGATTGGCACAGTTGCGACGCCACCCGCGTCATCAATACCATAACGATAATCGCGCGACTCGTCGTCCTGTTTATGCTTCCTCCGTCGCGCGTCGTAGCCAGGCGTGAATTGATATTTCCGAAGCGCGCGGCGGCTTTGTTGCGAGTATATATAGGTACCGGCCAGAAATATTTGTTGCCACGTGCGAACGCGCAGCGCGGAATATGGCGCGTATAATTGATCGGTCGCGGTTTAAGGGCGATTGTAAATAGATTGATGGCCGCGCGTCATTTAGTTATTCGGTTAAATTTGGCGCGCTGTGCGTTAGTCGTTTAATTTGAGGCGAAGGGCGCGCGGAGAGCTTTTAGAGATTTAACGACGAGAATTTGCGAATATCTGGGAATTCTATACGGAGGAGATATTTTGATCGAGGTTTTGGCAAGTCGTTGAGTATTACTTAATTGATTCTGTTAAATGGACTATTATTTCCTCTAATTGACGATTTCATACGCTTGAAATTCAATATAACAAATTCAAAATTAGTTGACTTGATTTTCCTAAATTATAAGAGTAAAGAGCACTGTCATGCATTATAACTTAGTATGTATTTATTGCAGTACATTAGGGTAAGAAAAGATGTGATAGCCGGAAAAGTAAAATAAAGAAAGCTTCAATATTATAAAATATTCTTGTTTGTGACAACGCATTCGTCGTTTTAACTAATTTAATGCAAACTCGATTATTTTGATTTATTAACAGATCGATCAGTTCATCTGCTTTCTGATTGGACAAGCTGGTCGACCAATCAGAAGTTTTGCCAAAAGGATAATAAGCTATCACCATCATTTACTTTATTAAGAAAGTATGTATTAACTACATTCAATACGTTATTATCAATTGAATCGTGAATATTATAGCTTGATACGATTTTTATCAAACGAAATATCCAAAAGATGAACATAAAGTTTAATTTGTCGCTATTTATCTTTCTGTGAAACAAACCGGGATACTCTGTAAGCACACTTATTCATTGCATGCCTCCGTTATTTTATCTCGCTGTCCGGAATAATGATATTGCAGGATTATTTTTAACGGTTCGATTTCACAGCCAGGGAGCTTTAAATTGGACGTATCGACAGCTGACGGACCGCAAGACGGCTGTCGCATCCTGTAGTGCGATTTATTTACGGACAGGAGAGTAAATTAATTAAAGCATTATTATTTGGTCAGTTATATTCGTGTATATTTGTATCATCGTTGCGGAAAATCGTCCCTGAAGTTATTTCTCCATAGATCCTGCTTTTTACTGCAAGCTATATCAAACCAATTATTTTTATCTTTTTCAAAGAGTTAGGGGGCGCATAGATTAATTTCAAGTAAAATTCATCGCTTTCTAAAGATCACATATAAGTAGTAGCTTATTTCAAGTACGTAAAGGTTTGTTTCCCTCTAATTACATCTTTTTACATCTTATTATTTTTTAGATTTCTTCGCTACAGTTTTTCTCCGCAGCCTCTTAATTTAAATTATCTACTTTAATTATCTACTTTTAATTATCTATACTTATGTTACATAACACTGTTTCTTTCAATTTAGTTTAGTCTTAGAATTCGGCTTTCGTCCCACCTTATCGCATATTTCGCCCTCCCCTATACTATGATACTCTCTTTTCTTCCTTGTTATTATTTCTTTATATTATGACTTTATTTATTTATTAATTATTTTTTTCCTTCTTCCTCTTTTTTCCGGACTAGTTTTTCAAACTCGCGCGTGTACTCACATTGCCTCAATCGGTTCCCCTACCATTACTTGAATTAATTTCCCTTGTAGATACATTCCCCTGCCAGTTGTATACTTCCTGATCCATATTAGTTTTTATTTAACTCTCTGTCTAGTATTTTACGTATAATCTTTACCTCTCTATTTCACCACGATCCCCTTCCCCTACTTCCCTACAAGCCCTATCCATTTCTTTTCCCCATTTAGATGAGTTATTATTTAGTATCCCTCTAACCTCGTCTCTTAGGCAACTTTTTGGCCATCTATTATTTTTCATTTCCACTATGTTTTTTAAGTAAGATTCCATAGCCCATATGTGTTCTGGTCTATTTGCATTTATTCCTAGAGACATCTTTCCCCCTAAAGTTTTTTACCTCATTCTCATCTCCCCCCTTATGGATAGGACAGATACAAGCGAGTTCCCAATCTTTGATTAATTTCCCTTTCACCCATAGCCCATTTAAGATATTACTCAATTTCCTCATCAATATTGGTGGTAGGTTTTTGTAAAATTCTAACTGTATTCCATCCTTTCCCGGCGCCTTATTATTTTTCATTTTTCTAAAAAACATATATTAATCGTGTGTTATGATATTCATTATTATTTAAAAAAAGGAATAAATTACAACGCAAAACTGTTGTAGTCGGAAATTTTTGCACAATTTACATCAATTTTTATATTTAATATAGTATTAATACGAGTGTTTATATTCTTTATGCGAGACTTTACAATAACAAAAAAGAAAAAAAGAAAAAAGAAATGATACAATTTCGACCACCACGTGAATTCGTCCTTAAAAAATCAATCCAGTTTTTACTAAAAAATGCAATTATCAGTATTCCGATACTACGGAGACGCGTCGAATCCGTTCATTTTTCGGAACGCTCTCCTCGTGACATATCGCAGTTATGCGATCGTCGCGGGCGCGAAGGTAAAAAAAAGAAAAATTAGCATTTGCACGAGTCTGGGCGGTCTGCAATATTCATGAAGATATTTCGCACTTGCGACACGGGCATGGCAGCGCAAGAGACCGAGAAAGTACACATCAAGCGTACAAAACTTGGCCGTTCCTATACAAATTTAATAAGCGGAATCCGAGGGACGGCGACGTTGTATCTCTGCGAGAGCCTCGACTGTTTAAACTCCGCTCGATGTCGTTTTTTTTGTTCATCGCGGACGATTTTAAATTTATCGCTCCGCCCATCTCCGAGTGTACCTGGCAGTCGCATTATAACCCGTATAAATCAGGCCAAGCGCGAACTGCTGTGAAACGCGCATTGTACAGTCGGCTAAAAGGAATTAGCGATTCGTTATAGCTGTTTATTATTGTCGATGTGTGAATTACTAAAAGAGAAGAGAAAGGAAGGCAGTGAAGCATAAGTTATAATTATTTTATATAAAGCTAAATGACATAATAAATAACATAAAACATTTTCGTAATTTGTGAGTACTCCTGATATAATAAACAAGCTAGCACGGGAGCTATAACAATAAATAAATGAAGATAAAATTTCTCTAGTAGGTATTATTATTTTCTCATTATATTCGCAAACCTAAGAGACCTTAGGATCTGAAGAAGAATGAAAAATAAAAATCCATAGTGGAAATGATCATAAATGTTAAAATTTATAGGAGATTCACAAACAAATTGAATAAATTTACAACTGTGCAAATTGCTATATTATAACAATTTAATTATCAGAACAAAGAGGAAACAAACACATCAGCCTTTTAAATCCTCACAGCATGTGCAACAAGCGCGCGAGCGAGTGTTCGTTAATTCCATTAGAAGTACGCCTGCACATGCGGGGTCACAAACAAAATTTCCTAACTTCCGTGATACGATATATCCCGCAGCTTAACAAAGAAAACAAAAACATAGGCAAATAAAAGTACCCGCGGCAGTTAATAAACACCCATGAAATCCCATAAAAAAAGTTTCCCGCTACCGCGGAGAAGGGGTGGGACACAAACCCAGGGAAAGTAGAAGACGAAGAAATAAAAAAAAAAAAAAAAATGTCGGAACAAGCGTAATCCACGGCTCATCTTTTACGAGGTCAGTAAATGGGAAAAGTGCATCTCCCTCGCCTCCCAAACTCTCGCGCTGACGCAAACCTTTTCTTTTTTCTTCTTGCCGCACGTGCCCGACAAGATCTATTACCACTTACTTGTCCTCCCCTCGCTCGCGCGTGTTTTGCGTTCCCACAAAACAGTGTTATATGTATATACTCAAGGGCGGGGAGGAATCGCAGGAACGCGAGAAATCCAGCTGGCTAGTTTCATCCTTTGAGGAATGAAATTTCTCATTTTTAATAAAAGTTGAGGAAATACGACGGGAAATCGATGGCCGGCCGCGGAGCGAAAGTTCCTCGGCTGTCTGCGTGTGAGTGTATAAAGGAAACACATTAGGGGGCCCGGATAGTGAAAGGAGCAGCCGGGGTTATGCTAATGTACGACGGTTTGTCACTGTTTTCACAGGCGTTCGCGATTTTTCAGTGAATGGAGAATCCATTAAATTAAAAAATCGTGCGGGGCTATTCAATACGCGATAAAATGGATCGACGTGTGCGCGCGCACACGTCATCACATATAATTGTCAATGTGTTGTAATTGGAAATAAATGTCTGATGTTTGATGAATGTCTAGGTATTCAAATCGTTCTAACAGAAGCGTTTAACGATTAATTTTTGAGTTTTATTTATTTATTATTCGTTAAAAGTGAAATATTAACCTTTAATAAAGAATATACAATATATATTTTCGC
>JAPYZP010004462.1:0-17276 GCA_030522985.1 Torymus sinensis
AGTTTATAACTGTTGAAAAGTGAAGAAAAGTGAACAAAATTTTTATGTTAACAAATTTTATAAAATTACGAAAGTGAATATAGCAGTTAATAACTGAAGTAAACTGAAGAAAACTGGAAATAACTGTTCTCTTAGTCCAAATTTCGACATTTTTCTTCTGTTATCATCAGTTTTCTTCAGTTTTCTGCTCTATTTTTTTCCGCTAGGGATCGTTCAGAAAAAGCATTTGTAGATGAACTTTTTAATGTTGAATGAAGGATTCTGATGGTCTTGCTGTCCTCCTGGACAGCAAGACCATCAGAATCCTTCATTCAACATTAACTACAAGCTGTCGTTAGCTTCTTCAACGATTATGAACTTTTTAATGTTTAACGTTCTAATATTATAAGAATTCTTTCGCCGAAATTTCAGATTTTGTAGAAACGTGAATATAATTATTTTATGAATATTTATTTATATAATTCGCATTATTAATACAAATTTGGAGTTTAGACATACTATTTAATTCGCATGGCAGTATTAAAAAGCGCAGGGGCGCCCCGAAGACAAGTATGAGCCTTCGATATAGGTAGCTAATAACTCTATTCGATTGCATGCTCTCATCAAGAATAGAATTTTTATGTTACGGATAAAAATAACAATTTTCGCAAGTTTCACTAGAGATCATCGAGGTATTCAGTAAGTGCAAAATTTACAGAATGCAAGACTATATAAATTCATATCATTCACATTAAACATTTTAAGCTAAGAATAACGAAAGTAAAAAATTATACGTATAATAGTTCCAGTATCATCTATCCTTTCTCATTTAACATTTAAGTTTTAACACTGTTTTCACTGAAAAATTCGGTCTTTGTATGTTGTCTTTATCGGTAATTGTCTCGATCATAGCTTTCGTCACTTGTAGAAGAAAGTTATAGTTGACTTACAAAACCCAAAATATTGGGTTGAATTTACGATTCAAATAAACTTAATGTTTATTTTCTTAAATAAGTAATATACTTTCGTTTTGAAATAAAAAAATTGTCTTAACGCTTTATAAATAACTTATTTATTAAAAGAATTGGACGAAGGATAAATATGAACCGGATTTTCATTCTGATCCCATTTAGCATCAATAAAGAGAAGAGCACGGCACCTGTATATAAATGTCAACCCCTTCTTCACCCGTGACATATGAAACAAACAGGATCCTCATATAATGCTTGTGGAAGAAATAGGTATATACATCGAATATATTTATATAAACTGAAAACTAAAACATTGTAAGTTATTACTTGCATAAACAAAATTACATTTATGGATATTGCTTAATAAATTCGATGAAACTTTCTGCATCAGCTACATTCTTTGTTCATAGCGATCACACATTAAATTAAAACTTATTCTGCACAGTTAGTGTATCTTATGAAAATTCACCAATTTACCCAGACTTTAAATCACAAACAACCACTTTTTGACATAATACCATCATGCACAATGTACAGCACCTTCGTCTCTCGTAAAGATACACAATATTTCCGAGCAGAGTACAAAATATCGCGAAACCTTCGCGCATACCTCACCAACGGTACATTTTCCTCTCCATAAACTCCGGCACAATACCTAAGATAGCCAAAAAAAAGAGTTCCACAAGCGCGAAGAATGAATGAAAAAACTAACAGTGCATTACTCCTTGCACTCCGCACAGTTATTATTATCATCGTTCACCGTAATACAGCGTACACGTGAGGCGTATACACACATGCGCCTAGTGTACGTACAATACGCGACGTAAAAGCGCCAGGAGCGCAGGCTCGCGCTATACGCAAGTGTATTGACGTGTGGCACACGTACGCGCGATTACGCGCCGTTCCCTTTTATCGTTTCTTATGATAACGGTCCCACGAGAGACTTGAACCGTGCGCGCACACGCGGATACGTATATACGTATGCCGTACGTACGTACGAATATATATGATTGTCGTAACGCGGGCGTTTCGTATGTGTGTACGCGCGCCTGATGCAGTGCCGCCTTTTAAAATACCCGCGCATTTTTTCGACACCCGCGCGCTCGCATAGAGAGATTGTATCCGGTGCGCACTTTTTTTATACAAATCGTTTTTTCGGAGTCGCCCAGGTGTGCGAGTCGAGAAATAATGAAAAGTCATTCGTTGCCAGGAGGTAGGTAATACGCGCTCATGCGAGTTTGTTTGAGGAGGGAGGTTTGTTTAATTATTCGTTGCATTCAGTTGGCTAGATTATTTCCTTATATATTCATGAAGTGATTGGATTTTGAGGTATATGATGTTATTATTAAGAAGCTAGTTTTTTGTTTAAACTGATGCAA
The DNA here is from genome assembly GCA_030522985.1 of Torymus sinensis. Taxonomy (NCBI): domain Eukaryota; kingdom Metazoa; phylum Arthropoda; class Insecta; order Hymenoptera; family Torymidae; genus Torymus; species Torymus sinensis. Next base: position 2,330 of record JAPYZP010004462.1, read on the forward strand.
TACCTATACAGTGTTTTTTATTCTAAAACGTTAAAAGACGTTGAAAAATTTTGAAATAACTTTACCAACATTTGTAGTTTTAAGGTTGTTATAACTACTCAATAGGTGTAAATTTAAAGAATTTTGTACAATAACTTTTTTACGTTTTATGCAATTTTAACTTGGAAGGTCTCATTTGGTTCCTTGTACAATTTCAGGGGGAGGTATAAGTATAAAAAATAAAAAATTATCAAAACCTGCCAAGATACATTCAATTGTTTATAAATATGTGAAAGTCTTTTATAAATAATTGAATGTAGTTTTCCAGGTTTTGATAATTTTTTTATTTTTTATACTTATACCTCCCCTTGAAATTGAACAAGGAAGAAAATGAGACCTTCTAAATGAAAATTGGATATAACGTAAAAAAGATTTAATTTCATTGTTCAATTTTCTTTTAGGTGCCGATATTTAATTTTATAATAAGTGACCAAATTTTGCTTAAAAAAATTTTTTTTCGTTATTTCAAGACCTCTTGCTTCAATATATATTGTCACTTATATCATGCGATACGTAAAAGTTATTGTAAAAAATTTTTTAAATTGACATCGATTGAAACAACCGTAAATTTATTAGTTGAGTGACAGATACCAGAATATAATATAATGTAAAATTAGAAGTACAATACGGGAAAGAAGAAATAAGTTTTGTTAAAACTGATTTTTACTCAATAGATGTTTGATTGCAACTAATATTCACGTTCGTACAACATGTTTATTATTCTTCTAATAGAAACAATTATCTTTAATTCATGTGGAATAAAAATATTCTATTAATTTATTTCGTACCCAGATTTTCGAATAATTTGATTGCGAAACAAGCACGGTTGCCTCATATTTGTTAACGAAACCTGCAAGCAAGCGAATTAATCTTATTACTTGAATAATATATTACTTGCGCTGCCTTAGTCATTATATACGAATTCAGGAGATATTCAATCGTAGAAAAACGCCACATTCGATTATCCGTGTGTCTTTGACTTCTTAATTGTGAGAACGAAACGTATTTCACGCGAAAAAATTGGGATCCAGATCGAGATCAAGAAAAAATCGTGGTATTGAAACTCTCTACTTATACTGCATACGCGTTTCCGTAGAACGCTACTACGGTACGCGGTTCTCTTCTTACCGCAACAGACATTAGAGAATTGATTATTGCAGCGTTATTTTATCAGCGATGCATATTTCACTTGCTTCTCTGGATTACGAAGTTAAGAAATCGGTATCTTAAAGGATTGTACTAATTATTATGTTGCTGAACTGTTCCTTCTGTGCTCGTCCCTTTTTTCGTCGCAAATTCATTGAAAACAAACTCTTTCAGTTTAACGAGCGATTGTGCAAAAAGACATTGTGCAAGTAATCAAATATTAACAAATGCTTGTAGACCATTAATTACATTTCTTATGTAATATAGGCTAGTTTTATTTGTCTTTATGCCTTTCTTATAATGGTTTACTAATTTAATTTTTATTTAACTACCGTTTAATAACTGTTAAATCCATCGTAAAGGCTGAATTTTTTACTTCGTAAAATATATGCAATACTTAATAGCTGAAATTGATTTTTAAATGCAACACTTTTTTCATGTGTACAAGAATATAATTGCAAAATTTTCTCAAATATTTAAAACACTAATTTCATGGAATGTATGTGTTTGATTAGATATCTAAACATAAAAAATCATGTTCAATTATAGTTGAATGAAGATTCTAATAATAGCTACCTTCGCAGATATGTATGTGCCCAAGTATGAAAAATATAAAATATAATAAAATGTTTTCATTCTAATTATGTTTGTGACGATTTGTCAGTAAGAGTAGATATAGTATCACGGACTATATACATATAATATATAGGTATATGTATATTATTTTGAAAATTATATATTTTTTGAAAATTATTGGTACAAAATAAAAGTCATCATATATTCATCATTTTTATTTTTTGTAAAAATTAATAATCAGATTTGAATTTATGAATCTTTATTTCACTTGTATATAATCATAAACACGTTTCTTTTTACTTAAAAAATTCCGACTATAATAAATAGCGAAAGCAATTCGACTATAAAATATTTCTTGCCACTCACTTTTTTAAACAAAATTCAGCGGGTTAAAAATTCGTAATTTTTAAACAAAATTTCATAACTACGAACGAGTTTCCATCTCTGTCAAGAACTACTTTCTTTTAATAATTTCTTTGTCACCCATTCTTTACATTTTCCCGCTTTCTTTAGCAAAAGAACTGGGGAAACAGTCGGTGTTCGATCGATTTACACTTCTCCAGGCCGAATAAAGTACACGGCATCCCTCAGTACTATTCATCGAGTGCGACGGCAGTTGCAGCCCACCCACACTCATCTCCCCCTCTTCCCTGCGGCTACAATCTTTTTGCGAACGATCTCCGATCTCAGACTTTTTCGCCGACGGCTTTGCGCAAGTCGACGTGCCGCGTTTTTTCCCGCGTACATACGCAGCTAACAATGCGTCGCAAGACAGATTGCGGGCGGTGATTTCCTCATTTTTTTCCGCGCTGGACCCTAGTGTACACGACGATGCAGAGATAGAACTGATTAATGATGCGATTGAAATTCCGGTCCCGCGATTCTCTCGCCCGCCGTTCTAAATAATTTGGGCATTAGGATAGAACTCGAGAGACATCGCCGCCGGGTCTCCACTTAAACCCTCGTTACGCGCGTGTCGCGTCATTTATTTCGACTTCCGTATCGTAAAGCTGACACGTACGAATACACGGGCTATTGCACGTTAGGTTTACATTCTAGTGTAACAATTGGGAAATCGGTATTTGGTTTAGTAGACTTTATATAAGTAGCTGTGTCGTATTTGAGATTAATAACTTTGTATTATGTTCTGGCTTTCAAGATTGAAAGTGACATTCCTTTGAATTTATATCAGAAAACGAAACAATACCGTTCATTAAATATTTATAGATTATGGTAATTTGAACGTCGTTATAAGTTTAATTCAAATTTTCATTTTTAATTATAAGGAAAAAGTGTTAGAATTTAATCATATTAAAATGGCTATATGTTATCTACATGGCTTATCAAAGGTTAAATTCATAATAACATGCAGTTACGAATATTTTCAAATTTAGTATGATATATCTATAAGAAATAAATAAAATTAGGTATCTAACACAGCATTCATTTTATTTATTTTGCTTCATCCTAGAGAAACCTTTGTAATAGTAAAATTTTCAGTTTCGTTAAATCGCTCTAGAAACGTGATTTAAGTTGTTAGAAGTTTGTATCACTTGATTTTAAAAGATATCTGTATGGGATTATGGATGTGTGTATGTGTGTAACTCTTTGAACTTCCGTCTGTAATTTAAATTTAAATTGCTTATAATATAATATCAACAGTTACACCATTTGCTTGTACATTCAATAAAAAAAGAATTTCGTTTATAAATTTTCTTCTATAACTTCCAATACTCTGCCGTATATATCTTCTTTTGCATTTATAGACCACATGAAGTCCAAGTGATTATAACCTTTCGGAGCTTTTTCATAAGCAACGACATTTTTCAAATTTTTCTTCACCTTTGCAGCATCCTAAAAACCGTAATTTTAATTAGTGTTGTCAAATTTAAATCGTATTATTAAAAAAATCGCTTTATTACCACTTCACTGACAAATACGTCATCACCCGAATAAAACAGAGCTTGGCGAGAAGTAATTTTTGAAAAATCATACCTCGGTGGTATAATTTTACCATATCTAACACTGTTTCCAAGTAAACCGAAACTATATTTTCTGGGATTTCCTAAAATGAAATAAAATTTTTTTATTTTATATATTTAAATTTATAAATAAGGTTTTCGTAAATTGAAATTATAAATACGAATTTATAATTTTAATGAAAATGTATAGATAAGGCGACTATGTATGATTAAATACCTGAAATAATCATTTGATTGTAATGACGTAGTGTGTTAAGTGATGTGCCCGCTGGAATGTGAGCGAGAATTTTTGGAAGTGCAGTCTATAAAAATGACAAGTATAGTAAATAAAAATAAGATTAATTAAGAATAAATAAGAATAAAAATAATTCCAAAATTGAAAAGATTCTTAAAAAGTACGCTCACAAAATTCATGTTTTTTGGATTGACGACTAATGACAAGAACGTTTCACAGAATATTTTTCCCAAACGACTTGCGCAAACATCTTTCCCAATAACTTGAATTAGTTTTGATTGAGGAAGTATTTGATAAACTCGATTAATACGCGCAAGAGCCTGCAAAATTAATTATAAAATAGTACATTATGACACTGGTGTGGAAGGTGGTTATTTATCGCATGTTTTTCGCACAAGCGAAGCGAGTGAAAAATTTCATACAGTATTCTATACCAGGAGAGCTTAAAAATCATGCCATAGTTGCAATTCATAGGTTAGAGTGGTATAAAACTTATTATCACTACTATTGGAAAAGGAAAATACTAAAGAAATAAACTAAATCTAGAATTAAAATTTTAAATTTATTTTGTTGAAAAAGTATTAATATTTTCAATGGCAATTCTTTACTTGCTTTTTTTAGAATAAAACGTAAACATGATGAACTCCCAAAAATTCCAAAAAATCTGCTAATCAGCTACAAAAAAATAATAAAAAAAATTTTCTTTGCCGCACTTTTCCCGCAACTAATTATTCTCAATCACTTTAAAGTATACAATAAAAAATCATCAAAATCAAATAATATACACATATACCACCATAAAACATCTTTTTGAAGACTTTTTTTTCGAAAATTTTTTTCACCGTTACAAAGCTTCCTTCTTTGCCGCACTTTTCCCGCAACTAATTTTTCTCTATCACTTTAAAGTATACAAGAACAATATCAAAGCATTAAAAATACGTTTATTATGATACCGTTTCTTTTTGGCAGAAGCTTTCTTTTAACAATAAGATTAAAATGACCCTACTTTAAACTTGAGTCCTTCAGTCAGGAAATAAAGTTACAAAAGTGCAAATAAAGCTTGAGAAATTATATACAACACATTCTGGTAAAACGATTCACATTTGAAGTAGGGTTCTTTTTAATGGTACCGAAATTAGTTGCAGATATGTACCTAAAAAATAGCAGATATTTTGGGATTTCGGATCACTCTTTTAGAACAATTGTCTGCGAGAGAATTCGATTGGGAAAAAAGTAATTTCCTCTTAAAGTTTAGTGCATTCGAAGTATAACAACTAATAAACTCATTTATGTACTTACTATAGTTGGTTTGCCGACTACTAAAATCGAATTCAATAGTAGACTGAACGGATGAGTGAAAAAGGCTACTGGAGAAATACTAATGACGACGTTCATTTTATCATTGTACTCTGGTTTCTCGGATAAAAGTATATAACTCAACGTTGTTCCCATCGAATAACCAATATACGTCACCTTCTTCTGACCCGTTTTATCCAAGACCGTGTCTATGAACTTGGGTACGTCAATAGTGCCCATTTCATCCATGCTGTTATAAAATATAAGAAATACTTAATAAATTAATTTTTCTATGATTTTTTAGAAATATTTTACGAAACATATGATTCCGTTTACCTGAAATTCCAGAAGTCAGAGTTACTCCCTGCTGAGGAAAACCTAACGTGCTGTTTGGAATATGTAGTACCTCTAACATTTCCTAGCCACACATCGTAGCCTGCATCCGCCAGTTGAAATGCTGATTTGTAAAAAATAATTAATAATTTTTGTATTATTTAGTTGTATTTTTGAGCACTTTAATTAAATTTTGACTGGTTATAATATAAAGTCTAGGAATAATTTGTATAAAAAAAACTGTCAACAATATTACTTAGAGCTTGCTCTGGTCCCAACACTACTTGAAAATCCGATGATCCAAAAAGTCCATGTTGAAAGTAAATAACTGGTTTTCCAAACCGTTCAGGACTGTGGGGACTGCCGCTGATCCTATGTAATTTTAAAATGTATCCATCGTCTGTTTTGACGTCGTATTCCTCTGCAGTATAACCAGGATACTGTTCAACAAGTCCGATCTGTAATTGAACACGTTTGAATATTGAAAATTATAATACAATATTAAATAACATTAAATAAACATTATATAAATGACATTTATAATATATTATTAAATAAGCATTATATACAATATCAAATAAACATTATAATAAAATTGAACATTATAATACAATTTAAGTAAGAATATGATAATATAAATACAAATTTATTTGTAATATTATAATCTTAGGGCGTAAATTATTTAAAATTGTATTAGAAACCGTTCCTAAATATTTTTTGCCAAAATTTTAGAATGTTATTACATCAAGTATTTATTTATCACTTAGGCCAGACAGCGGATATATCGGCTCTGAAGGAAAATTGTCATTTTCCATAAACAACACATTTATACGTATTCAAATACACTAAAGTACACGCTTATGCAGCTAAATAGCCAGATTGTACACATAGGATCCATTTTAACGCGAACCAAACTTCCACGTGGTTATCTCTGGGCAATGATGCAGTAGAGTTGAGAAAACTAAATATTTAACGGCTTTTTGTTTTGAAAAAGAAGCAAGATATAAAAGTTTTCGAAATTTAACGTTACCATCATGTTAGGTGTCCCTTAAAACCCTTATTAACAAAATTGGATATCCGCAAATTTTCCGAAAAAAAATAATGATATTAATAATAATAATATTCAATCATCGCTTCCGAACTAAAACGCGTTATCTGTAAATCCACTTTAAAAACGCGTTATCTGAGAGTTCAGTTTCGCGTTTGCGGGAATAATGGAAAGAGGGAATCAAACACGATTTTTGCCCCGCTTTTGAGGCTATAAAAGTGATCATTATAGTGGAGATGGGAATAAATAAATAAATTAAATAAATACAAATTTGGGCAATACCGGCCCTCTAAAGGTTAAAATTATTTAACTTACTAGGAGAGGGCTAGGGGTCCAGATCTCGGATTCGGCTGAAACTTTCGGATAGATTTTTGGATGAAGAAATATGAAGAAAGCTGCAATATAATAGACCCTATAACACTAAAAAACTGAAGTTCTGGACATTTTCAGCTTTATTTTGAAAATTCTCTCTCTTAAAAAAGTGATAGCCGTATTTTGTGAAGCTTTTTAAGATTGATTTTGATTGGTATGTAAGGAATAGGTGCCAAGATTCGCTACTTCAGCAACATTTGAATGTTTCAAAAGGAATTTTTGAAAGGGAATAAAAAGATTTGATATGCTTTGAAAAATTATATGATTTTCCTGTTATTTAAATTAATTAAAATGAAATCATAATGAAAAATTATATATTCATAACCTGAAAAACAAAATATTACGCGCGCAGCGCGTTTGGATTTGATAGTAGACTTTAAAACAAGTCTTCTTAGAACGGTAACTATTTAACTCTGGGGAGTCTTAAATATGATTTCAAAAATAAAAAATAAAACTAGATAAAATAAGTTCAATTGTTTTTTTTAAATTCAAAAATATTGATTTCTTTTAATGTCATGAAAATCTAAAATTAAGCATTGAAAGTGTACCAAAATATGTAGACAGACCAACAGCGAATTTGAGGGATTAACCAGTGTATTTTTTTTTATTCAATTTTGTACTTACATAACTTTAAAAGAAATCAACATTTTTGAATTCCTAAAAAGTAAATGAAAGCTCATTTTGTCTAGTTTTATTTTCTATTTTTGAAATGATATTTAAGACTATCCAAAGAGTAATGGTTACCGTTTTAATAACAGGCTTTTATCAAGACTTTTTGCAAAATAAATCCAGATGTCCAGAAGTTCAGTTTTTTTTAGCGTTAGGGTCTAATATTGCAGCTTTCTTCATATTTCTACATCCAAGACCTATCCCAAAGTTTCAGCTGAATCCGTGATCCGGACCCCGCGCCCTCTCCTAGTTAGTATCTCCTAGGTAGTAGGGCCAAAAATTTATCTAATAAATAAAAAAAATATTATTCAAAAAGCCGGGAATGTATTATATATAAAATTCGCATTTATTACTTATAAAACTAATAAATAAAATTTTTCTATAATATTTTTTAATAGTATTAATGATAGTGACTTTTTCAATACTTACAAAATCAAGAACAACAAGCTCTTTACTCCGCGCATCTCTTTCTTCTACAGTTCGCACTCGCGTAATATTCAAATCTTTTGTTTCCAAAAGTTGTCTAATTAATTCAAACGTGCCAAGAATTTCAGTGGAAGATAAAATCACGCAAAATAGAATTGCAAATTTCCTGAACATTATGAAACTTCAGGAACGGCAGTCCTTAAGTCTTTCAATTTAAAATTAAAACTGTGCTTTTGATTATAGACTTTACTGTTGAAAAGAAAATACATTTTATTATGTCAAATATTAGCAATTTGATTCGAATGTTACAGTATATGGGGACATCTCCACAACTGTTGAAATTCGGTGTTTGAAAAAAACATTATTTTCTCTTAAAGTATACTTTTGAAGAAAAAAAATTAACGTCTTACTTGTCTATTAAATACTTAATACAAAAAAGTTCGCGTAACTCATTTTTTTAGTTCGGTTAAAAAATAAAAGCAACATAATACAATTTTTTAAAAAATTCAAATATTACCTGCATAGTAAACGACTTTATTTACTTGCTTGTGTGTGTGTGTGTGTGAGTGTGTGTGTGCTCTGGAAGGGGAAGAGGTTGAAGCGATGACGGTGGACAAGGCATAATGGCCCCACCGGCACTGCCAATAACCCAGATTAACTTGCACCACAGCAAGGGCGCCAGTGCTATATTACAGAAGGGCTTGGCTGCGGTTCACACAGGCCTATCCCTGGTCAGAGAACCATGGACAGTGAACGGCACAATCAGGAGTTTGGGAGGCTTGTTATGTTTCAGGAACGCAGCATCGACTAGGCCCAGAACATGTATAGTAGAAGAAGGAATCAATGCCGTGCCCCAATGCGAACTATGCACTGGAAAGCTGATGGTGGTCACGAGAGAGATGGACGGCATCGGGAGAGTGGCCATAGCGTCGGCATACTTCCCTAACGTTAAGGGGCAGGACACAAATGTGCCACCAATGAAAGTGGCGTGACTAATGGACCACTGTAAGGCGCTTAGGATGTCCCTATTGATAGGATGTGACGTGAATGCACACCATCAACTATGGGGCAGTACTGACACTAATCGGCGTGGACAGCGCTTTGTGGAATATGTGGTGACTACGGAACTGGACTTCCTGAATGTTAGCAACACGCCGATCTTCCGTAATGCTGTAAGGGAGGAGGTGTTGGATGCCCTATGCACCAGTAACTTTACAGACAGGATTGCCCATTGGAGGGTGTCGGACAAACCGTCACTATCAGACAACGAACAGATGAGGTTAGATCGAGTAGCGGGTACGCCGGAGAGACCCCAATGGAAAAGAAATCGCAGACACGGATTGGGTAAACTATTCAGTCTCGCAGAATTCCTTAGGGACTTCCCTAAAGTAATTGACGACGTACCCACGTTAGAGGTGGGCACCAATATGCTGAAGGGCAAGATATTGAATGCCTACCACAACAACTGCCAACTTACGAAACTTAGGCACAGAGGCCAAGTTAGATGGTGGAACAAAGGCCTGGCTGCTCTCAGGGAGAGAACTAGATCCCTTCTTAAAAAGTCAGAAAACATAACGACCCTCTCTACTGGCAGGAATATAACCGGAAGAGGGATCGATACAGGGAAAAAATTAGGAAGGCCCAGCAGACAAAGTGGGCCTCCTTTTGTGAGGAAGTTCAAGAAGGAACCGAGGCTGCCAGACTGAACAAAATGCTGTCATGAAATCCAGAGGCTGTCCTTGGCTCTCTAAAGCTCCCAAACGGCAGTTACCCACATCAGATGAAGAGACTCTGAAATGCCTGATAAAGACTCACTTCCCCAGTTTTACTGAGTCGAATAAGTAAGGGTGGATCCAGAAGGAGGAAAGAGAGGCGAGTGGGAGGCCGCTCAGGGCGCCGAGATGGCGTCAGAATGGCGAACTGGCAAACCAAATAGTGGCGATACAAATCACCTGGACCGGACAGGATATCCCCCATGCACCTGAAGAAGGTGGAGCGCATCCTAGTTGGGCCCCTGGTTAAGGTGATCCGGGTGCGCCTTATGCTTGGGGACGTTGGGCCCGCCGCTTGGCACGGTGAGAGGGTTGGCACGGTAATGTTCATACCGAAACCAGGAAAAAGTGGATATACCTATTCGAAGGATTTCCGCCCTATAAACTTGACTTCCTTCTTGCTTAAAACCTCTGAAACACTCATCAACAGATATATCAGAGATGTGACTTTAAGAGGCAAGACCCTACATGCGGGTCAAGACGCATACAGGGCATGTATGTCCACGTTGACAGCCCTGCAAAGGGTGTCACAGCTAATTCAGCCCCAGCTAGAGAATGGCTTTGCTGTGCCTTGGTGGACGTAGAAGGGGCGTTCAATCATACCCCAAGAGACTGCATTAGTGATGCCCTGAGTTGGGAGTGGAGTGCTTACAGTGGAGCGCCTACCCTGAGTTGGGAGGTTTGGAGTGCCTACAATGCTAGTAGACTGGACGAGCCATACGCTCGGAAACAGGCAACTAGCAGTGATCAAAGGCAACACCACAGTAAGGGGCGATGCCCACCGAACGAAATTTGGTATTGCCAACTATCAATATATACGATTACATTACAACCCTGTCTTGGTATTCATAGGTGCGAAGATTAGTACTATGTAAATTCAAAAGTTTTTGTAACTTTAGATTCCACTTATTCATGAACTCCGTGATTCCAAACTGGGCATCTGGCATGCCCAACTTTGGAATCAGGCAAGACCAACCGTCGACATGGTGTATTCCAATAATATTCTAATAATCGATTACCAAATTTCAGAATTCCGGAAGCCCAAATTTCTTTCCGTGTCTCCTCGGACTGTTCGCAAGGGCGAGTCATGTTGCCCCTGCTACGGTGTCTGGTAGTGGACAATCGGTTAACAAACCTTAATGAGGAGGGGTGTCAGGTAGTGGGTTACGCCGATGACATATTGATCATAAGGCGTGGACGCTTCCTACACACCCTCATAGAACACAGGGGGCTTAGGGATTGTAGAAACCTGGTGTAGGAGCACGAGCCTCGGGATTAATCCAGACAAAACTGAGGTCATGGTATTCACCAGGAAATATAAGTGAGAAAGATCCTGCCAACTGACGCTCAATGGGAAAGCACTCAAACTATCCAAACAGGTCAAATATCTAGGAGTCACTGGGGAAGTAAGCTGACATGGGGGAGACACCTAGTAAAGTGCCGGAAATTTACCGCAACCCTATGGCAACTGCGAAGGACCATGGGCAGGAACTGGGGACTAAAACTTGTAGCGATGAAGTATCTGTATGATGCAATTCTAAAACCCCGACTTACCTATGCAGCTATGATCTGATGGTATATAACGCATCTGAAAAAAGCAGAAGGTCAGCTGGAAAGGTTGAGAAGTTTGGTACTACGGTGCATCATCGGAGCAGGGAAGTCCACGCCAACGGCTGCTCTAGGGACTGCACTATGTATGGAGGCTCTCCACCTGACCATTGCTGCTGCTTCTGCAAGAGGGCTGCTTAGGGTCAGAAAAGACTCTGGGGAGAACTTCCATAATACCAGAGGTCTTGAAGTCCGGAGGTGTCTTCAGGATGCCCCGCGATAAGATGACCAAGGCATTTATGTTCGACAGGAAATACTGGATCAGCCTGGAGGATAGTTCTGATTGGGCAACAGGCCGAGAGAAGCTACCAGCCATCGGTGAAATCTGGTATACAGATGGATCCAAACGGGTAGAGGGAACAGGTGCCGGAGTCTACATCCGGGGGGGGGGTGCACTTTTTCATTGGGGCGGTACGCGACGGTACTGCAAACTGAACTGGTAGGGGTGCTGAACTGTGGTCTCTGGGCAGAAGCGGAGCGCGGTGAAGGGCACCTACATATCGGCACAGATAGTAGGAGCGCTATTGAGGCTCTTAGAGCGTATACAACTACCTCGAGGCTAGTGTACGACTGTTATCGGACCTTGAACCGGCTGGAAGAAAGCCGTCCACTAACCATTTTCTGGCTGCCGGGCCATACAGGAATAAAAGGAAATGAAATTACAGGCTGACCAGCTAGGCGAGAAAGGAGGTCTTAATGGGACCAGAACCTGCAACTGGAATATGCGACAGTGTAATCAACGCAGAGATTAACAGATGAATCGTCAAAAAACATTCAGAGGCGTGGAAAAATGCCCAGGGATGTCGAACAACCAAAATCTTCATCAAGGATTCAGATATGGAAGGATGAGCAGAGCAAATACTCGCATTGAGTAGAAAAAGCGCAAAGGCCGTGGTGGTGATTATTACGGGGCATGGTACTTTGCGGAAACACAGACACACGATGGGACTTGAAAAGAACTCGACTTTCAGATTCTGTGGAAAGGAGGATGACACTAGGGTTGCCCGATACTGTATCGATAAATAAACATTTCTATAATTTTTTTTCGTCGTTTTTATGACCGGATTAAGGGAAATTTTCACGGGAATTGCACATATAAGAACAAACGAAAAATCAGAGATAGTAACAAGAAGACAGGCTCAGAGAGACCGCGACGGAAGGCCAGCGATATACAGAGAGAAAGAGACAGAGAGAGAGCGAGAGAGAGAGGGAGGGAGAGAGAGAGACAGAGAGAGCGAGAGAGAGAGGGAGGGAGAGAGAGAGACAGAGAGAGAGAGGGAGGGAGAGAGAGACAGAGAGAGCGAGAGAGAGAGGGAGGGAGAGAGAGAGGGAGGGGGGAGCGAGAGAGGGACAGAGAGAGAGAGAGAGAGAGGGGGGAGCGAGAGAGGGAGAGAGAGAGAATTGGTTAAATATGGACTTGAGAAATTTTTGAACCGTTGTAAGCTTGCCGTCAAATCAGCAAATGATGTATAACTTCTCAGAAAATTTTGTGGACTGTTTTGGAAGAGAAATGGAATATACTAGATAAACAAAAACTCGAAAATCTTATCAATAGGATTCCCAGAATCGTTAAAGCCGTATTAAAAGCGAAAGGCGAATTTTTTGATGAAACACACACATACATACCGTTGAATGTCACCAATAACGAGGAGCCTGAACGTGAAATGATATATTTTATGTGAAGTAAAGAAGTGTTAAAGCAAAATATTGCACGGGTCAGACACTTGCACGTCTTGTTAAATGAACTTCGCTCGGTGTAAATTTCATTGGCGCCTGTAACGTTACATACATATTACTTGTGGTGCGCGATAAATCACGGCGTCCTTTGTATTGTGCACGCATCACTGCCAGATCGGCATCAACGAAAACAATACGGTTTTTTACATACATAACGATAATGCACGTATCTTCGCGTGAAAATAATAAAAAGCGAGTTCAATAATGCCGTACCAACGAGAACATGGCGCTGCATTAACTTGATTCTTGCTCGCTATAAATCATATATATTTTCTATATATCATATATAATTCACTAAAATTACATGATAAACGCTTTGCTCATGGAATTTGGAGTTGTTAAAATTCCATGTTTTTCGACTAATTGTTTAGCTAGGCTTGCTTCTCGCTCACTAGGAGAGGGTCAGAGGTCCGTAACCAGAATCTTCCCCAAACTCACCGTGGTTTTTTCCACTATTATTACAAGATGTTCTGTAGAGTTTTAGACCCTAACGCCTGTTTTTTTAAAGTTATGAACATTAATTATGTCTTTTATTTAATAATATTCTGGTATATTAAAAGAAAGTTTATCCTTCAATAATCCTTCAATCTAAACCTGAAACATGTTTCAAAACGTTAATGCATGATAAAATATATTAAAATTATGCACAATTTAAAAAAATTAATTAGTAACTTATATGAATTTATTTTATATTACCTTATTATGAGCTGTTTCTTCGTTTCCTTGAACAAAATATTGAAAATTATGTGGATTTTGAAATCTTTTTCCATAATTTTTCTATCAAGTCGCTGCAAGTACACAGTAAAAATCTGTACACAAAGATGAAAAAATATAATATTAATGAATATTAAAAATAATAAAGCATTGAGTTAGAGTGGTAGAGTCAGACAGACTCGATCTCGTTTCTTACCATTTCTTTATTTCTCTTGCTTGCTGTTTTCCTCTTCATAACTTCACTGTTAAAAATTGTATGAAAATTAATGTACTTACAGGAAACAAAATTTTATCGCGGTACATTAAAATTAAATTACTTTGAGTAGGTAAGCTGGGCAGGTTCTAAGCCAGAACCCGTCCAACGTTCTGGTGCAGTGAGCCAGAACCAGCCCATCATTTTTTATCATGATTTTCCTCGAGAGAAAATTGACCGTCACGCACGACAATTCAACTGTCGTGCATATCGACAATTTTCTTCTTCTTCTTTTTAAATAGTGGCGTCAGCTAGCTGTACGGCTATACCGACAATATTAAAACTGCGCGCTCATACTGTGTCTACACCGGTCCGCATACCCATGAGTTTGTGTATAAAAACAGCCCTTCTGAAGGTCAGAATGGGTGCTTTTCTCGCGCCTATTCACAAACGCCCGCGCAAAAATTTACCCTATGGGCAAACGATTGCTTATTGATTGGTTATAGCTATTAGCAATTGTTTGGCAATTGTTTGCATAGCAATTGTTAATGTCTTGAGCATGGTTGGCCAATGCACACTATCCCAAATTTCGCGCACACTTTGCAGAACTATTCTGTGATTCGTGTAAATAGTTGGCAATAGTTTGCTAATATTTCATATTAATTTTAAAATAAAAATAAAATATTTTTTAACGTGTTTACAGATTTGAGAGAGAGAGAGAGAGAGAGAGAGAGAGAGAGAGAGAGAGAGAGAGAGAGAGAGAGAGAGAGAGAGAGAGAGAGAGAGAGAGAGAGAGAGAGA
>JAPYZP010004463.1:0-10223 GCA_030522985.1 Torymus sinensis
AAGAAAGTTTAATGAAAAGATTTTCCATGAAAGATTTAGGAAAAATTGGAAACTATATTGGAATTGATATTGATTATAGTAAAGATAGAAGTAAAATGATCTTAAGTCAGACAAAGTACATTGAATCTGTGGCTGTGAAATACAATCTAGAAACGCGAAATTATTTGATACACCAATGGAAACAAATCTGAAATTAGAACAAGCAAGCGAAATCTGTTGTTGCGTCTCACCCGCTGTAGCACGGGGTTACGGTTCATAGACCCTACGGCGCTTTGTAGCGAGCTTTGTTGGGGCGCGTCTTATTTACTTTCGGGTATGCGCGCGTTGGACGAAACGTTGTTCCTTTTTCACATCTGGTGCACATGTATAGGCCCGTTATTCTTTTCGATGCCTACCCTTTTTTCATAAGGTTCACATTTTGAATTTCAGTGATGTTTTGAAGAAAAATCTGTTTGTAAAACAACGGGTGGTGGCGGCGAAACAGATGGTGGTGGTGTTTGCTGACGCAAACCTCAACGAGATGATTAGATGACAACATTTTTTTAGCATGCTTTTGTTGGGGGTGTGTTTCAAAGATGACGTACGTGTATAAGAAGGCTGAGCGCCCCCGTGTTGCACTCAGTCTATTCAGAAATTTCGAGATCGATAACCGCCTAAATAGTGCGCTGCGAAGAGCGATGTTGGGCCTCGCGGTAAGAGCGCATCAAGACAGGAATCCCGCGTGGCTGCGCCGTTTGCGGCGTATGTCGCATGACAATTTAACTAGAAAATTACGACGGCTACTCAGGCTGACTGGATATCGCGCAATAGTGCGGCTTTACAATGCATTTGCATGCACGCGGGAGGTTTAACGTGTCATTGAAGACGGTGTCTACGAGCGCAATTGAGTAGCTTGCACGTTTTTTGTGACATAGATATTGCACTTGAAGAGCGCTTAGGTAGGCTAAATTCTTTGTTTCAAAATAATTTTTATTTACTTTTTTATTTAAATATTTTTATTTATAGCTTACAAGAGCCTTATTCGCGATGATACGAATACGGAGTTATCCGATAGTTCGGACAGTGATGACACATATTACGAGTCAAGTGTGACCACTGCATCCCCCGAGCACTCGGCGCGACCAGAAGGCGTATCTAATCCTGTTGCGCGAAGGCTCGACTTTGTCTACAGCGATACAGAGAGTGAAGGTGCTATCGAGAAGGGAAATGTTGCAGTTGACATACACGAACACGCACAGCCTGAAAGTCCGTCGATCATCGTGTGGGAGCACTTCGACCATGATGATGATGAGGAAGACGAGTCGGAGGCTGCAGAAGAGCGAGCAGAGCGAATCGAAGCTGATATGCTGCTAGAAGAGGTGCAGAATAGGGACCTTTCTATTGCTGATACGCTTATGGTGTACGAGCGACCATTAGTGACCACGGCAACGACCTGGTGTATGTGCTGAAGATCATACTACTGCTGCAAATACAGCAAGCACCGATCGTGAACGTCTGTTGATCAACTTTCAAGATGTAGAAAATAAACCACACGTAAATCCACACTTATCCAGCGCATCAATATGTCAACCACCGTAAGTAGAAATATTTATTTATTTATTTATTTAAGAGCGTTTCTGATTTTGTTTTTTAAAACGGGAAAATATGTTTAATTATAGTTATCCGAACTCGTGATATAATACATCAAGAACTTCGCAGATCGCTTCCCGATGTCGATTTCCTAGCAGAGTTATACCATCAAATAGCTCATAATCCGCAAGCGTTGATTCAGCGCTGGTTTCGTGATCAAGCGTAAGACGCCACTTCGCCTCTGTACACCGACGAGGATCTCTCCGATCTTATACTACGAGTAGCTCCAAAGTTTTTGGTGTTATACCGAACCTTAATTGAAAATGAAATCAGAAAGGTTTAAAAATAAAAAGTTAAAAATATAATTTATTTTTATTTGGCGAATTGCGAGACCCACTCCCCATTCCAGATATCGGTGGTGTTCACAGTTGCAGAAGCAGCACCAGCGACGAGTCCGAGAACAATGACATTATACAGCCTCCCGGTGAGCGGTTCATCGTTACTGCTGTCAGCAGTACCTGCATCCAAGGGCGATTTTGTGTCCAAGGGCGAACAATTAGTTTTAGAATAGTCGAGCCGCACGATAGGGAAATGTTTGTATTATGGATGGAAGAGGCAGTTAGTGATATACATAATTACAGAACAGCGAATGTTCCGGGTAACCATTTAATAGATCGTGTTGAACGTTTGCAATAGGTCGTAAAATTGCACGATAATGACAAGAGGCGTTTGCGCAGACATTGTAGACAGTGGGGGGGGCGTTCTTACCACTCTTGCTGGCACCGATACTCGGAACACTAATCTCAAAAATGTTTGGATAGGGTGGTGAGGCGCGATAAGTATAATACGTCAAAAATACACGCCACCAAAATACGACGCTTGCTACGACACTAGCAAACAAGAGCGCCCGATCTTCTGAAATTTGACAATACAGGCAATGTGAGCATCGATGGATGTGACATACTTCACTCTAACATAGCAGAGTTACTGCTCGACACCCTGCAGCGCGGTAGTTACGAATTTGCGGAATTTCTCAAAGCGAGCGACACTCCCGCCAATTTTATCGTAAACCCAAAAGTTCTAAAAATAGGTGAAATACTCACTGCAAAACAGTGCTTGCCACCACACCAGGGTACTCAGGCAGCCTCCCCGTCGTCACCCATTCTCACGCGCAGTAAAAAACACATCAGAGAAGTCAAGAAAAAATGGCTCAACTTTGACCTGGTGTGAGCCGCACAGCAATGTCTTACGAAATGTACTATGATCTCGAGCACGGGGCAGGCTATGCGAGTGCGCAGAATTTCCTGTGTTTGAATACTGTCACCACGAAGGTGAAGAAGAAAAAAATTTACGATTGGCTCAGCAATCAAGACGCATACACGCTTTATCACCTGATAAAAAGGCGCTTTCCACGCCTGACGTACAACGTGAAAAACGTTGACGACGTGTGGGAGTGTGATTTACTGCAGCTCACTTCGATCAAGGATCATAACGATGGGCACTATTACATTGTCGTAGTCATTGATGTACTTGCTAAGTTTGCTTGAGTTGAACCATTGAATGATAAAACCGCACGTAATGTTGCCGACACATTAGAACGCATTATCGACAAAGCACAATAACGCCTACCCTTGAGCATGCAGGCCGATCAAGGCAAATAATTTATCAGCACAGCTTCTTCACCGGCGGAGAATCGACTTTCATGTTGCATGGAATCCGGATATCAAGGCAGCAGTTGTCAAACATCTTAACAGGACGCTGCCCGCACGGATTTGGAGATATTTTTCATACCAAAACACCAATCGTTATATCGATGTTTTACAAAAAATCGTGTACGCGTACAATCATTCTCTACACAGTGGTACGGTGATGCGTCCTGCCGATGTTGATATCTACAACGCTGCGCAAGCGCGAGAAAGCTTATCCAATCGTGCGCGCACAAATTAACGATAGCGAGTCACATCGGCGCATGGTAAATTGAACGTGGGAGACCACGTGTGCGTTAGTCGAATAAAAAACACCTTCGAGCGAGGATATGAAAAAAATTAGTTTACCAAGTACCAACAACAAGTTAACCACGTATGTCGGTGCGCGCCTCATAGAGGAAAAATATTGCAATATACCCGTTGGAATTTATGACTCACTTTTCCAGCTGTTGGACGCGATAAACAGTTCAAATGAAACCTATCGCCATCAAATGCTCGAACCTGTAAAAACACATTGCGGCTATTACACAATAAGATGCAAGTACGACTGTTCTCAGCTACACGTGACTGATTTCAACAAAAAAATTCAACGTATATTTGGGATCGATGACGCTCCTGAAAAACAAAAAATGCCTTTTACGAATCTAAACGAGGAGGGAAAAAGGGACATAATGGCCGAGAGACCTGTTTCGCTCTCTCAAGCAATTCCAGACCAACTGTATGTTTTGCACAGACATCTCCAAACCCTACATAGTGGCGGATACCCAGGTAGTACTGTAACGTATTGTTTCCATGGATACCTTTAAATTCAGATATGGCTGCACAACTGTGCAATGCTTTGCGCCCGCTCACTACATTCCGCTTCTCTATCACAATTTCAAAAATGTTATTATAGATTGCAACGTGGCGGATTTTTAACACGTTACTTTCGCGTTTCGAAGAGCGGATTTCGACCATGAAATCCCCTCTATTGTCAGCTAGGAGGAGAGTACTTCACCTCAGCGTTCAGGATCACTCATATTTTGTATTTTTACTTATTACTTTGTTATTTTTCATGCGTTTTATCGTATCGGGCGAGCATACTTCGAGTTGCAGTGAAATGTAATTGAAGACGCAGCCCTACTCTTTGCCGTAATCGTCCCTCGGTTGAAAACACGATTGCCTCGAAGCCATCAGGTCAAGACTTCAGCGGAGGAAGAACGATGAGACCATCACCTTTAATGGAGACCGCAGCAATTGCCGAAGCTATGTAATTTTTATATTGTCTGCATTCGCGAATTAATTATTTCAATTTTAATTAATTATTTCAAATATCGTTACACTTTAGACGCAATCGGTAACATGGCTCATTATGCCCGTTGTTACGACTATCAGATTTGCGCAGGCGGTGTGAGAAACGTTTTGTCGGATCGACATTTCGGAGAGGGCGCCGTGTAGGCGCTTGGCTAGGTGGCATTCTGCCATACGTCACGAGTAGTGCTAGAGCAGTATGTAAGGAGAATCTGCACGGCACAAAAGTCCTCGACGACATTGCCAATACCGGTGTCCACTTCAAGGAAGCTGTAAAAACGAGGGCCAGTGAATCGGACCGAAATCTCAAGCGTAAAGCGGCTGAGAAAATATCGGAAATTATGAAGAGATGAGGCTATAAAACCACTAGACGCATCAAACGTGGACGGCAGTCGAGAAAGGCACATGACACTGTTAGCACTGCAGCCGTCAAACGCAAAAGGGTCGTAAAAACTCCAGGCGGTCGAAAACAACGCAAAAGGGCGAAAAACACCGACTTTTCGAAGCGTGAGCGATATTTTCGGGCCAAAGTAAGTAGAAAAAAAAATGTCTTTCCTACACTCGTCAGAGTGTATGTAGAGTGAGCTCGATCTTTTTACACTTCCCGTAACTCAAACTTCGATCAAAGGCAGCAGTTTTTTGAATTACAAAATTGTGTCATCGATCAGTGATGAAGGCGACGCACCGATCGAATTTGTCTACTGTACGTAAGACCACAGATACTACCGATCGCTGATCCCGACGTAAATTGAAAAGTTGAACCCGTGAACAACTTTCTTCACTCAATGTTCAATCAGATAGATATTTTTCTCAATCAAAAACTTGTCTCACCTCCAAACAACGCGTATCCGTACAGAGCTTCGATCAAGTGAGTGCTGAGTTATTCGCCGGCAGCCAAAGAGTGTCATCTGACCGTTAGTCTCTGGTACGATGACCCACCCACTTGTTTCGAGGCCACTCCACAAAATCAAGCCCACATAGCACGAAATATTTTTGCAAGGTTTTTAAAAGGTTTCAGGAAAGGTTGGAAACCTTGCAAAAATATTTCAGAAAAAGGTTTCTAAAAGATTCATATATCTCTGCAATAAACGTTCAAAAATATTTCTTGAAATATATTTGACACCTTTCCCAAAAAGTTACATGAAAGTTTTGAAAAATGTTATGACAATGTTTTAGGAAAACCCCAGATAACTAAAATATTCATGAAAGGTTTTTAAAATATTTTAAAAAGAATTCTGGAAATATTTTGTGACAGATGTCTGAAAGGTTTCCTGAAAAGTTGTATGGAATGTTTCTGAAATGCTGTCACAAAGTTTTACGCAAGTGTCCCAAATGTCTCAAAAAATCACGAAAATTTTTCCAAATAGTTCACAAAGATTTCAATAAATATTGTGTGAAAGCTATCCGAAAGGATTGCAAAAACATTGCTTAAACGTTTCAGGCAACGATTCAGGAAATATTTTTTAAATTTTCCCTTATAATCTTTAGTGAAATAATTTTGCGAGGTTTCGGAAATATTTTTTTACATTTTCAGTTTCATATAAACATATTTTTATAAAATCTTTTTGAAACATTTTCGTAATATTTCATGAAATGTTTCATTAGAGAATGTTTGCGAGAAAATATTCGGGAAAGCTTTGAAAAACCTCGCAGTATCATTTCCTAAAATGTTTATCACGATGTCTACACCGTTTCAAAAACGTTGCCAAAATTTTGCTAAGATATTTCACGAAAGGGCACAAAAAATGTTTTTAGAAGGTTTCATTATAACCTTTCGTGAAATATTTTTGCAAAGTTGGTGAAATATTTATAAACAGTTTCGCTTTTTAAAATAAATCTTTCCAAGAAACCTTTTTGAAACCGTTACGTAATATTTCATGAAATATTTCTTTAGAGAAATTTGGCAAGAAAAATTTCCTGAAAGCTTTGTAAAACCTTGCAGTAATATTTCTTGAAATGTTTATCACGATGTCTATACCGTTTCAGAAACGTTGCGAAAACATTGCTAAAATATTTCACGAAAGAATAGAATAGAATAGAGTCATGTTTTATTTCTGGCAAATTCCAAAAAAGGATACAGTCATATACATAGTTTTAATTATAATATTAGATACAAGGGTACAATATTGGATTAAATCGATACTTATATTTCGAGATCCTCAAGAGCGAAGTTACTTTCAGCGTATTGGAAATAATACCTGGGCACTTAAAAGTTCAATCCCCCCCCCCCCCTCTCTCTCTCTCTTTCTCTCTTCATGCTCCTGCACTTCTGCTGACTACCGTCTCAAAAAATGTAAAAAATTAAGTCTTAAAAATCCTCGCTTATCGTAGAAGAAAACACCCAAACGTCCTCTCTCTTCGACAGTATACTTATATACGTCAGTCTTATCTCCCGACCTCGAGGTTGCGCGTATCAACTACCCCCGTCAAGCATAAGAGCCTCACTTTCCAAAGACGCTTTCGTCCCTCTCTTCTCCGATTATCAACGGTTCGATGCTTAACGACGGCGACAACGACGGCTTTGTGCCGCGGCGCAACGGATTCCTATGTGTACATTTCCAAGTACAATATCAAGAGAATAAAATATATATATTATCGATGTAGAAAGCAATCTAAAATTATTATATATCAGTCAATTATCACAGAATATTTAACGCAATAAATGGATAGCACATCCAAGAATCAGTCTAGTTTATAAAAGTAAAATATAAGATACAATAAGAAGGAATAACATATATACATTAGAGATGTAGAGCAGAGTCTAGAATTATTAAAATCAGTCAAATATCGCAGAACATTTAGCGCAATAAATAGATAGCACAGACAAGAATCAGTCTAGATTATAGAAATAAGATCGGAGAGCGTTCTTAAAACGAGATAGGCTAGGAAGATATTTGATTTCTGTAGGAAGGGAATTCCACAGGTGGACCCCTCGGAATCGGAATGATCGATATCAAACTCAGAGTCCACCTTTGGAATTTTAAGGACTCCAGTAACCTCCCTTGCCGGGTGCTGGGATTGTCGCGCACTAAACAGATCGAGCAAATAAGATGGCGTGCGAAAATTGAAAAGTTTGTACAAGAGTATACCGGAAAAATATATCCTTCGAGTGTTCGTGCGCATCCAATTCAAGCGTCGGCGGTAGGGAGTCACATGAGCATCCCATCTCAGACCAGAGATATACCTGATACATGCATTTTGCAATTTTTGTAACCTGGTTTTTTGATCGGCAGTGGCATCAAGTTGGATTGTGCCGTAGTAATCTAAATGAGGGAAAATCAACGCCTGAACGAGACGTTGTCGAAGGAGCTCAGTGGTACAGGATCGCATAGTCCGGAGAGTATAAAGTACGCAAACCGCTTTCAGAATCATACGGTCAATTTGAGGTAACCAAGATAGAGAGCGATCCAGCACCTCTCCAAGGCTTTCGACAGTCTTAGAAAAGGGGATATTTATGCCTGACCCAATGTCAATCCCAGAGAATTCCATCTTATCGATTTTAACTATTAGATGTGGAGATGCAAAAAGGATTGTCTGCGTCTTACTGGGATTGAGACAAAGGCCGGACTTCACTGCCCACAAAGATATCTCCTTGGCTACTAGAGAGAGCTGAGAAATTCCTTCACAAATTTCATTAGGCGGTACTTGAATGTAAATTTGAAGATTGGCAGCATAGGGAATGTGACCTACTCCGTTGTTATCAAAGATTTTGTGGACGTCGTTAATGTACAAACAAAACAGTAATGGGCCCAGCACGGAACCCTGTGGAACACCCAAGTTCATCGAAACCCACTCCGAGGTTTCCGTTTTTGTCACTACCCGCTGTTTTCTCTCACAGATGTACGAGTGTAACCAACAGAGCACCGAGCGAGAGAAACCCATACTGCCCAGTTTTCTTAGTAGCGTCGTATGTAAGATAGTATCAAATGCTTTGCTGAAATCAAACAGCAAAGCAATTGTGGTTAGTCGTTTATCAAAACCAGTTTATCTAATGTCCTCTGTTAACTTGAGCATTGCGGTAGAGGTAGAGTGATGCTTACGAAAGCCAGCCTGAAGTGGATCGAGAATTCTTTTATGAGTCATGAACTCCAGGAGCTGATCATGTACGAGCTTTTCCAGAACTTTGGAAAGAAAGCTCAGCAGTGCGATAGCGCCAAAATCGCTAGGCAATGATGGCGTTGATTTCTTTTTTAACGGTATAAGCTGAGCTTTTTTCCAAGCTTGTGGAAAAGTAGAATTGAGAAGTGAAGAGTTAAAGATTTTTACTGGTAATGGACCAATCGACGGAAGAGCTTCTGCTATGATACTTTGCGGGATATCATCCTCCCTCCGAGTCTGCGAAGAAAAGTGAGCCACCACCAGAACGACATCATTAAAAGAAATAGGGCTAAAAGAAAACCCATGAGTAGATGAGTCTTCCGGCACTGTTAAGGCGTCTTGTAAATTCTCAGAGGAGGAGCATGATACCTCCGCAAAGTGCTTATTTAATTGATCCGGTAGAAATTCATGTAGGCCATCACTCGCCTTAGGAAGAAGTCGCAAGTTACGCATTTCAGCCCAGAAATCACCATTGCAATCGAGAGTCGTAGCTAGCTTATTGCTAATATAGCTGGAACGCTCGCGTGCAGTGGTCTCAGAAACTTCCTTGCGCAACCTGAGGAATTCATTCCGAAGACTAGGATCACTAGTCCTCTTCAGGCGCCTTAGAGCAGCATCATGTTTTTTACGTAAAAGTATGATATTCGCGCCAACCCATGGGGGCTGACGCTTCTTAGGTCTTCGTAGGTGCCAGTACGTTAATTACGTCAGATAAATTTTGAGTCAGACAGTTTAACAATGTCATTGGGTTGGGTGAGGTTGAGTCGAACGGAGCCCAGTCACGATTAGACAACACGGAATTCAATTCCTCCGGATTGATTTTGTTGAATTGTCTAAAAGTGAATGACTCGCTTGGAAGACAAGGAGTACTCAAATCTAAAACAACATCAATGACATTGTGGTAATTATGATAGGGTGCCGGCTCGTTACTAGAGGAAAGTATACTATTGTTGACGTTTACAAAAATTCCATCAATCCATGTACCAGGATCAGTAGCAAAGTGCGTTGGGCCGTGTTCTACTACCTGAAGGCCTAATTCACTGGCAAGGTTAAACATAAATTTAGCATCGCTGGAGGTGGAGAGCAGATTTGAATTGAAATCACCGAGAGTTATGCTATTGTTGTAATTATCACTATGTAGTTTTAAATGTGTAATGAAAGGAGTCGATGTTTTTTTAAATGACACATCTGGAGGGCTGTAAGCAACACAAACAAATACAGAATCCAGATTATTATTTTGAACGTGTCCATAAGATATTCTGGCACTTCAGGCTTTCGAACAGTTGCCGTGTCAGAATAGGCCAACAGAGTGAATTTATAGATATTTTTAATGTAGAGAGCCACTCCTCCACCTCGCGAATTTCTATCTTGCCTCACCAGTGAATAGCCATCAATATTAACACACCTCTCGTCTACGAGCGGGCCAAAACGCGTCTCTGCTACACCAAAAATGTCAAAAGATGGATTACTTAGGAGATACTGCTTGACCTCCTCAAAGTGCTTTTTTAAGGAGCCTGCATTGAGGAAGCCAGCCCTTAAGCCCTTCGTAGATGTTGCTGA
>JAPYZP010004464.1:0-10222 GCA_030522985.1 Torymus sinensis
CTTATTGATTATTCACGTAAAAAAGAATTTTCTTTTTTAAATTATACGCACCGTCCCGCGCGACTGACCGCTCGGTGGAGACAACGTTCACACCATAATTCGACCCAATCAATTCAACCGCAAAAACTACAGCCAAGAAGACGAGACTCATGCTGTCAAACGTTTTATATATCCTCAACTCACAAGTGCACTGCCCTCTGCTTCCCTGAAACCCTTGAGCATCTTGTTGTCCCTGCTAAATATATCCCTTCGAAATTTTTTTCGAATTCAAAGACCCGTCCGCGCGATACCTCGAAGTCTTTCCCGCCGCCTCGATCGCGCGATAGTCGACTCGAGCTTCGAATCACGCGTATCGAGAGAATAGAGATAGCGGAGCAGTGCACGCGCGCGGTCAAACAAAGTGGTTTTGTCAATGTTTTATTGTTAAAGAGGGATAAGAGAAGATTCAACGATGCCCGAGAGTGTACAGGGAACGTTCGTCTCGGAGAAGATATCCAAGGTCAGGTGGAAGCACGAGGACTTCTCCGACGCCAAGTACTTTCTCACCGGTAGCTGGGATGACCCGGTAAGGAGATCCTAACCTAGAAAGGGACTTGGGATTTTACATTTATTTATTTTTGTGGTTTTTCGGGGATTGGAGATGGGGTTGGGGTTGTTGATATGGTCTATGGTAATGCTTAATTTACTTTGGAGAGCTTAATTTTATAGTGTTTTTTCAAATATTGTTGTATAACTCCAATTTAAGATTCAAACTGCTCATAGACTATGTTCATTTTAAGTTTATTTTAATTTTGCATTGAGATCTTGAATTGAATTTTCTATGTAAGTTTATTACTTTAAAATACTTAAAGTGGAGAAATATTTACAATTATTTTGTTCTGTAAACAATAGGTGAATAAAATCAGTTACTGGGCATTTCAAAAAAATGATGAAGACGAATTATATCCAATGAGTATTGCCTCATGTCCAGTAATTGGTGATGTTACTGAAATAAAATTTGTGGATCGTGAAAATTTTGTAGCTTCATCATCTTCAGGCACAGTAAAAGTATTAAAGATTCAAGATAGCCCTTATCCTGAATTAAAAGAACAGACTGTATGGAATTCCATACACTATTTCAGGTGAGCAAACCTTTTGTTAATTAATTAATTATTGTATCACTATGTACAAAAATAAATGAAACATTATTTCATTTTAGTAAAAATGATTCAGCACCTTGTACAGCATTGTCAACCTTTGAACAAGATATTGTGACAGTTGGAGAAGATGGCAGGATAAATTTACTCACAGCTTCAAGAGAAAATCCAGTTAGGAAAATTGGTACATTGATTATTTATTTTAAGCTACAGCATTTTGTTTTCTTCTGCTTTAATTATCGATAGTTAACCTGGATTTAGTTTTAGTTACCATTATATTTTTTGTTTTATTTAGATGATGCAGATAGCTGTTCTTTATATTGCGTTGATTTCTTAAGGCATAGTGAAATTCTGACGGGAAATATTAGGGGGCACATGAAAGTCTGGGATTTACGTAATGACCAGGATGTACCTGCAACAACTATTATGCTTTCTGAGCAAGCAAAAGTAAATTTTTGTTATTCAAAATATTCTGATATATACTATTCCATCATATATTATTATTTATTGATTTTATTGACATTATTTGTTCGAATGAAATTAACTTTATTTGATACTAATTAATAATTTTATAAAAGATTTGTGCTAATAGGATTTCCTTTTTCATTTTCAATTAATTGATTGATAAATCATTTAATTTACAGACTGAGGCTACAAGTATAGCACATCATCCCACACAGAAACATATAGTTGTAGCTGGAGGTGGAGATGGAAGTCTCACGGTTTGGGATTTACGTTATAATACATACCCAATCAGTCAATTAAATGCACACTCTCAAAGTGTTAGTGAAATTTTATTCCACAAGGACAGACCAGAGAACCTATTTACCTGTTCCATTAGCGGTGAAATGTGGCACTGGAATAACACACAACATACAAAATTAAAATTAGGTAAATTAATCCACCAAAAAGTTGCATATTATCAATCTTCATTATTCGAACATTTAATTATAGCTGTTAATATTTGTTCTAGATGGTACAGATTCACATTGGCTTAATTCAATAGGAAATAAGGGGAAATTACAAGTAAATTCTCTATGTACTCCATTGCATAAACCAGTTAATAGTATTGACATTGATAAAATGACATTATTATTTGGATGTGATAATGAAGCAATATATGTCGTGAGAGACGTGAATGTATAGTAAACATTTTCATATGAATTTTGTAAAATAAGATAATAGAAATAGGAAATCGATATAAGGATTGCTTGATAAAACTGTTATAATATTTTAAAATGAATTTTGCGTTTTTACCGTACAAACTGAACACGCAAAATATAATAAAATATTTTTTTCTATATCATTGTAATTATTTACAACAATCCATGACTTTATCCAATCATGATTACATTATTACATATTTTACTTTTTAATAAACGAGAAGACTGATGGTATATACATAGTTTTACTAATAATTTATAAAATAAAAAAAAATTATATTTATTTATTAGTAACGATTTACGATTCATTACAAAATGTATCTAAAATTTTAGTATTGTGATGCTAAAAACATATATTAATTACTATACGTATAGTCCCGTTGTGACAATATTGTTTATAAAAGTTTTATAAACTTTTTTGAAAATATAGAAGCCTTTTGAAATGCTCATTACGAAAGCACAGTTAGTATTTCAGTAAACTTCCAAGTTCAAAATCTCGCGCCATTGGGATGCTTGATAAAAATTCCCTAGCTAACATGCTAAAAAAACACCTATATTCCCTATAATCACAGTGAACTTCCGCACCTCGCAGCTTCTCACACTGCCGCAGCTGCGACAGCTATATCACTAGCATGCGCGAGAGCTCAGGTCGACGGTCACCCATATCATCAGCAGTGCGAGAGCAGAGGGAACATGGCCGACGGTGCCCGTCCGCGCGGAGGATCGCAGCTTGCCATTTTGTGACGCCTCGTGTTTGTGTCCGTGCGCCTGTTGTCGCCTATACTTAGTGCGCTAGCAACAGCAGCGTCGTCGTCGTCGCCGTTCCCTGCAGGACGCGCCGCACTGTCGTCGGCTGCGAGACAGGGACAAGCGCGAGCAGCACTCGATAGAGTCGGCCGCTGTGTATATATCTAACAATAAGAACCTGGACGCAACGGGATAACAACAGAGCAAGATGTCCAAGCGGAGGATCGAAGTCGTCGATCCCTACGTCAAGCGAAAAGCGTAAGTACCTACCGAGTGTGATATCCGTTGATTACGCGGCGTGGGCTAGTGAAGATAACTTATGTGATAGGGATAGGTATTGTACAGCAAAGCCCGCGGTGCGTACGATGATAATGGGGCCTCGTGTGCGGGGCTGAGGCTTTGCATTAGCGCGGGAACGGATTTTCACGATCAGTACACAATGTGTGCTTATCTCGGGTCACTGCATGCAAATCGGAGCAACGTGGGGATGGTCTCCGTGGTCGAACACGTGGGTGACAACGCTTTTTTCAAGCTGGAAATGCTGTTTTTAGCGTTGTTCTGCAAAGGCTCCCAGCATGCTTAATACTTAGCTGCTCCAATTTCTTTTTTTTTTTCAAAGAGTTTAATTAGTTTTTAATGGGCAGGTTTTGTAATATTTTGCGGACAGAGGATTGATTGCTTGGTTAGCAATTAATTTTTTTACTTGCATAGGGGATAATGAAGTGTACTTTTTTTTATTATTGGAGTAGTATATAGTACTTGGCTGGCTGTGATAGGTTATGTGATGAGAAAGATATTTACAATTGGAGTGTAACAGTTGGCCAGATGCAGAAATACTTATGTAAAATCATGCAAAATGCTAATGACTTATTAGTGCTAAAAATAAAATTGCAATTTTATAAAACGCTATGTGCAATATTTATCATATCATTAGTTATGTAGATGTTTCAAGAATTTTAATTTATTTAGCAAATTGAATAATTTTATTCTTGTAAAAAAATTTTAATTCATTTTCCAAAATTTAGATTACATTGAAATCCAAGCAACACTTTTGTTTCTAAATAATAATATTTGATTACATTATTTTCTGGTTTAAAACTAAGTACTTAGAATCTAAAATTTTATTATTTTTAGTGTCGGAGCATCAAGCGCTATACCAATAGCAGCTTTAGCAACCACAACAGCACAGAAGGGCCCAGGGCAACTGAATCCATACAATGGATTACCTTTCACACCTCGTTACCATGAGTTCTACAAGAAGAGAATTTCACTGCCTGTATTTGAATATCGAGCAGACTTTATGCGCTTGTTGGCCCAGCATCAGTGTATTGTCCTCGTTGGTGAAACAGGTTCTGGAAAAACAACACAAATTCCACAATGGTGTGTGGAGTACTCGAGAAGTATTGGTAGCAAAGCAGTGGCTTGCACCCAGGTAAAATTATTATCAATTATGCAATGGAGTACATAGAGAATTTACTTGTAATTTCCCCTTATTAGCCGAGGAGAGTTGCCGCAATGTCTGTTGCTCAGAGAGTGTCGGAAGAAATGGATGTTGCATTAGGTTAGTATGTGGTATAGAATAACTTGTAATATTATAATATTGATCAAGAAAATCATTTTAAACTAGTAATTTGAAAAAGCAGTAATTCAAAAGGTAATTCTATTTAAATTTATATTACAGGTCAAGAAGTTGGTTACAGTATCCGTTTCGAAGACTGCAGCTCAGCCAAGACAATTCTTAAATACATGACTGATGGTATGTTACTTCGAGAGGGTATGTCAGATCCTATGTTGGAGGCCTATCAGGTGATACTTCTTGATGAGGCTCACGAGCGAACTCTTGCCACGGATCTTCTCATGGGTGTATTGAAAGAAGTCATCAAACAAAGATCAGACCTTAAACTTGTCATCATGAGTGCTACACTTGATGCTGGAAAATTCCAAATGTACTTTGACAATGCTCCCTTAATGAATGTACCTGGTCGAACTCATCCTGTAGAAATCTTCTATACACCCGAGCCTGAAAGGGATTATCTAGAAGCAGCTATTCGTACTGTAGTTCAGATTCACATGTGTGAAGAAGTACCTGGAGATTTATTATTGTTCTTAACGGGTCAAGAAGAAATCGAAGAGGCATGTAAACGAATAAAGCGAGAAATGGACAGTCTTGGCCCCGAGGTTGGAGAACTCAAGTGTATTCCTCTGTACTCGACTTTACCTCCGAATTTGCAGCAGCGCATTTTCGAACCGGCTCCTCCGACAAAACCGAACGGCGGCATTGGTCGAAAGGTCGTTGTATCAACCAACATTGCCGAAACGTCGCTGACCATCGACGGTGTCGTCTTCGTCATTGACCCTGGCTTTGCTAAACAGAAAGTATACAATCCAAGAATTCGTGTCGAATCATTGCTCGTATCGCCTATTAGCAAAGCCTCTGCGCAACAGAGAGCTGGTCGAGCCGGAAGAACCAGGCCTGGAAAGTGTTTCCGACTTTACACGGAAAAAGCGTACAAAAATGAAATGCAAGAAAATACTTATCCTGAAATTCTTAGATCGAATCTGGGCAGTGTTGTCTTACAACTGAAAAAGCTTGGAATTGATGATTTGGTATGGATTTCATTTACTTAAATCTTATTAATTTGGTCGTTGTAAAAACTGTAATTCGACGTTATAACATTTTTTAGGTTCATTTTGATTTTATGGATCCACCAGCTCCAGAAACTCTAATGAGAGCATTGGAACTTTTGAACTATTTAGCTGCATTAGATGACGATGGAAACTTAACAGATTTGGGCGCTGTAATGGCTGAGTTCCCACTAGACCCTCAACTCGCTAAAATGTTGATTGCTTCTTGTAATCATAATTGCAGTAATGAAATCCTCAGCATTACAGCTATGTTGTCAGGTATGATTAATGGATAAGTATATTAGAGTTAACCAATAGCCACAATACTATTGATTAATATATAATCTTTTCATGGCACATTGTAAAGGAGAAATATTGGTATTCACTTGTTTTAAAATACTTTTTTATTTACTATTATTTTTTATCGTTATTTTAAAATTAATTAATATCTAAGAAAATTTTATTATAAATTTTTCACTAAGTCCATCAAAGGGTTTGGTAAGGTAACGTGGTTTTTTATTGATGATTGATATGCTATTAGTCCCACAGTGTTTTGTGAGACCTAATGAGGCGAAGAAAGCTGCTGATGAGTCTAAGATGCGTTTTGCTCATATTGATGGAGATCATCTTACATTACTCAATGTATACCATGCTTTCAAGCAAAGTAAGTTTCAATGATTATTGATAAACAACTAGAATATTAAATTTGATCAGTATAAATACAAAATAAAATTGTTTCAGACCAAGAAGATCCGCAATGGTGTTACGATAATTTCGTCAATTATCGATCATTAAAAAGTGGTGATAACGTAAGGCAACAACTAAGTAGAATCATGGATCGTTTCCAATTGAAACGAACATCAACAGATTTTACGTCTAAGGATTATTACATCAATATTAGAAAAGCTCTTGTAAACGGTTTCTTCATGCAGGTAATTTTCTTGTGAAGCTTTTAAGTTATGTTAACAATTAACAGTATATATTGAAGTCATAAATTATATGCAATATTATTTTACTTTAGGTTGCGCATCTCGAAAGAACAGGCCACTACTTAACAATCAAAGATAATCAAATTGTTCAACTGCATCCCAGCAGCTGTCTTGATCATAAACCTGATTGGGTAATTTACAATGAATTCGTATTAACTACGAAAAATTATATTAGGACAGTGACTGACATTAAACGTAAGCATTTTAGCTTTTTCTACATTTACAATTAAAATTTCTTTTAAAGTAAAAATAACAAATTTTTTAAATTTTCTTAGCTGATTGGTTGTTAAGAATTGCTCCTCAATACTATGACCTTCAAAATTTCCCACAATGCGAAGCGAAACGACAGCTTGAGGTCATCCAAGCAAGATTAGATTCGAAACAATATCAAGAAGGATTTTAACCACTGTCAACGTCATATGCACAGTAACTGTGCTAAAAGCTAGAAATAAACAGGACTAAGATTTCTTCGTTAAAGGCTGGCAACGTCTATTAATGAGAGAAAAATTAAAAAAACAAATCAGCAAATACGAGCATAAAAAGTGAACGGCAAATGTTATTTATGTACTATTTTAGAATTTTGTGACCAAACTACGTGTTTGTCAGTAGGTAACGTTTACAAGAAACGGAAACGGAAGTTAGGCTAATTTTTCTAATGTGTAAAGAATTCATATTTTAATTCTTTATTAAAAATATAAAATAAGTGCGTTCAAAATTCATAAGAGCAATTTAATTAAAGTATGATTTTTAACTTCGAATGTCATTTTTGTGTAAGTATCATATAACATCTAATTGACTTGTATACCTATGTTTGAAAGACATTGTTTTCTCATTAATTAATTGAAGAGTATGTGGTTTTTAAAGGAAATTTTTTAAAAACTATTTGAATCAAACGATAATAACTGTAACATAATCTAATCTTAGGAATGGTGATCACTGCACAGAATAATCAGAAAGTGTTAATGAAGCTACATCATAATCACAATAATTTCACCTAAACTGACACGATTAAACACAGGTTATATCATAACTATATTTCAAGGAGTGTAAAAGAAAAAAATCAAGCTTTTGCTGCTAACTCTAATTTTGTAAATAGAATTATTAATTGAAAAACATATTTGGTGGCGTCCAATTTCATATGATCTAACAACCCTTCACGCTTTAATATGAGCCCTCATTCCACTAAACTATTTTTAAAATGCGAAATTATCAAAGCCTTTATTTAAAGTTAGAAAGTTTGATAATATTGCATATACAATTTTTCCCAAGAGGCTTGTGTTATCTCTAGAAAGAAAATTTAGCTTTGCACTTCATTATGTATTGTGTAAGTTAATATTTTAGTAAATTTTATTATGAAAGCGTACAGCGTATTTCTGGACGTTGTGTTTTTAATTAAATCTCTGTTGCATATTTTTCATATTTTTAACCGAACCTTACGATTATAGAAATTCGAAGTAAAACAAAATAAAACTAGTTTCTTCTTTGATGAAGGAAACGAATTATACGCATTTTTAGATAAAAAGATTGAATAAAGTTTTATTTGTTTGGCTATAATTGAAGTTGTTGTTTATTTTATTAATTTGAAAGCCGTCATTTCAAAGGTATTCTATAAAAAATCAGTAAAATAAATTTTAAATAAAATTTATTCATGTTAGCATAAGTTTCTTGTTGATGAACACTTGCTTAATTAATAATACTGTATTCGTAATACTTTTAAAGTAAAGACAACACATAATATCAATAATACGTAAATTCCATTACGTGAAAATCAAAAAATTAATATCACTAAGGGATTAGAATAAAAATTAAACGATAAATAAAGCAAATATTTGAATAATAATTTTTTAAATAATTGCTTTATGCATTCAACTTACATGAATGCTTATGAATAGTAATAGAATGAAAGAAAACAATCCGATCGACAATTCTCTGCATTCCCTGCAGTACTTCGCCTTCATGTGACCTAGAAATGAATTCTACCGAACTGTCTTACTCAGTTCCACTGCATAGTTTTACAAGTGAGATAAGACTGAGTTCCAGAGTTCGACAAGGGGAGCTGGTTGACAACAGGGGTAAGTATGTTTATAGAGTTTATAGTTTCTCGTATAAAAAGTATTTTTTGATAGATACAACCGGTTAATTCGAGATGAGTAGTACATTATCAAATTCAGTAAATCCGCAATTAACGAAAAATTTTGTTGCAACAAAAGGTCGCATTATTTTTTAAACTAAGTTGATTGGTCAAATTAACTGTTTATTACTATACTAACCAATTCAATTAGTTCCCATAGTATGATCAGTAAGTATATGGTCATTTTTAACCAACTAAAACTTATTGGTATGTAACAAGTTTTTTTTTATGTTTACGAAACTATTTGTTGTACCTCATTATTATTTAGGCTAAGGGCGGATTTTATTATTTTTATGTAGCATCAATTGACTTATTATTAATCAGTTAATCTTGACTATTTTAAATGTAAAAAGTTTTTATCGCGACGACCAGAACTCTACCTATTTCAATTAAAAATTTCCTTGAAAACAAATAATGTTCGGTTCATATATAAAAAAATTAATAATTTGTATAGCCTTGCACCCCTTTCTATTCCCGCAGCGATCATTCGCAGAGGTGATGAATCATTGTGAACTTACTTTCTGAAAATTTCTCAATTCTGGTATCACGTAATATTTTTTATTTTTGTTTGATTATATAGATATGATTTTAATTTTGCTTCTATAATTGATATAGTATTCCCTATATATTAATTTGCAGCGATTCTCGATTAATAGTTAAAAATTTTTTAGACTCGATTCGATCCCAATTTGTAATGTAATAATTTTTCACTTTGAATGATGGAGTTGACCCTTTTTGAGCATAGAAAAAGTAAAATAAACGAATATGAAACGTCGGTTCTTTCAGAATATTGGCAAAAGTAGAAAAAGGTCAATAATCGAAACGGAGTGAAGGGGGAAAAGAGATAGAGTGATATTGCCTTTCTATGTATTCTATGTTACATTTAACTATAGATATTCGACAAAATTATATTTTACATTTCATATCCGAGTCGTTCATATACAAAATACGTTTGTTTTGCGAACTTTATAATAAGGGGAGCGTAAAACTAAACCTACATTTAATTAATTTATATGAAAAAGTATATTATCCCAAAATTAAAAGTGTGATAAAATCTGTTCATTGTACTCAGACTTTAAATCGATTGATGCTCCAGACTGTTTGTATTTATATTGTTTGGATTGGAAATACGAGTTTATCAATTGAAATTCTGATATCCTCTTCGAGCGCGACGGCCGTTATTATACTCTGTTTACATATAGCTCTAAATGTTATACAAAAGTTGGGGATCAGTACTTAGCATCTATTATATAGACTATAGATATACGTATAGGCTTCGACATGTAAATTTAATTGCAGCTGCAGGTTATTGAAGCGCAAAACGTGTTAAACATGTAAAATTATGTACAGAATAACGAAATATTACGCAAAAATAAAGTACAATAGCCCAAAAATTTACAATAACACGACGGGGTGCCGTACGATCCATAT
>JAPYZP010004465.1:0-10220 GCA_030522985.1 Torymus sinensis
ACTATGTTCGCTAGTAATGGTGCGACATACTTATATTCTGAGCCTATTTATTTACTCAGTCTACTTTCAGTAATTAGCAATATAATATTGATGAAAAATGAATATAAAATTTACTATGTTAGTCTGCTAAACATTTAAACATAACATAAATTTTACTATAAATATATCTAATAATTGACAGAAGGTACAAAAATTTTTACAAGCCAACAATAAAACTCTCTCTCTCTCTCTCTCTCTCTCTCTCTCCCTCTCTCTCCTTGCCAGCGACTTGGAGCGCACATAAAACACGCTTACAAATGCTCGGGGAGATTCAATCGACACAATGCGGTGCACTTTGCACGGACCGCACGCGTTCTCCTCTATTTCTCGTTGTAACGTCGCGCTGCGGAGACCTGAAATATCTATATCATGCGCGCGCCAGAGAGCACAGCCTCTTAAAGGACAAAGATACCATTTCAATTTATACCGAAGATATTGTTTTCAGAGGGAGTATATAGTAAGTTCACGGCGTCGTTACGTTCGGGGTTTACGCTGGTTTTGTTGGAGTGTACAGATAGCGATTTTTTTCAGGAATGAGTTAAAATGGGGGTAAAAAAGGACCACACACACAGTGAATAGAAAGTAGGAACCAGTCGAATCGTCTAAAAATGAAATATGTGATTGTTCTAGAGTTCTCGAGGAAAAAATGTTACGGGCTCGAGACCCAAAAATGGCTAGTTATATCGAGAAAAACAACATCGACTGGTTGCCGATTTCCATAATTCACTGTGTGCGTGGTCCTTTGTCGGTATAAGTCATCAAGCAAGTTGATTGAATTAATCGAAAAAATTATCTTTTAAAATAGCCTAAAATTTATCATCGTTTTCCTGCATATTTCGTACATTTTAGTAAATTTTTGGAATAATCATTGAATAGATTTTTAGTGAACGACGAATTCCCGCTAAAATAGAGCAAGAGAAAAACTGTAGTCCGACAAAGTGCAAAGCGACAGCGCCGCATTTGCCCGTACCCTATTTCTCACGTGCCCAGTGCATAAATATAAGGACCACAGGCGCTGGACTCTTTGATCTCCTCCCGACCTCGTCATCCCGTTACGAATATCTGCGAGGGAGAGGTCAGGACTCGACTGCCCGGCTCTCGACGCTATATTCCTCGTCTTACAAGGCGCTTATCGCCGATACGAAAATTTATGACGGCGCGGAAATTGAAAACTGTTACGTATCGAGGAATTTTAGGAGGGATAAAGGTGCAATAAAGTGATAGAGTTGAAGAAATAGTGAAGGCTTTATTTTTTATAAAGTCTTATAGGTTTTGTCATCCGATACAGCAAAAAATCCATATATATATATATATTATATGTCAAGTTAAATATTCCATACATGATAAAATCATGAATACTTTATATATTATTCATTTCCACTTCAAGTCCAAATATTTACCCAACTATCGTTATCAATGCAGTTTAAAGTTTCATTGCGAACAAACGAACACAAAATATATTGTGAAATGAATATTTTTATAGAAAGTTGTTTTAATTTCTTAACATATTGCAGATGAAAACAACGTTAACTATTTATATGACGTAGCTCTTTCATTGCAACTTAGAGTTTTTAATAATCATAATTTCTTTGATATTATTTAATAATTTGTTGCTACACATTTCAAAGGCGAAGAAACGAAAGAAAGAACTAGCGCACGTGCCGACACATTATAACGTGGACTCTTACAAGTATAGATTAAAAGTCAAGGACTTTTGTTTGTTTTTCAATGTTTTTATATATTTTTCAGTGTTTCCCATTTGAATTTAAAATGTTTTCCACATAGAAAACAAAAATCAATATCTGAAAATTTTGCTTTCAGAACTCATCGTTAAAAAATATTAATTTTTATATAAACAACGTTTCAAACTATCTTTTTATATACCTTTACAAAAACGCTCGCTTATAATTTTATTAATATATATATACCTTATATGAAATGATTAAAAGTAGGTAACAGAAATAAAGGATAGTATTACATTTTAATGTATTAAACAGAAATGATAAAATCAGACACAAAGTTTATATAATCTCACAACAAACTGTTCTTGAGCATAAAGCTTTAAATATTTAAAAGGAAACAATATTTGGTTTATCCCCAAGCATGTCGGCGTCTTTGTGTTGATTTAACGTGTTTAATCATTAGTTCGATAGAAAATGCAGTTGTTGAAAGACAGAATCCACATGAGAAAAATACTATTAATTCTTTTAAAAGTAAATTTTTCGCTTTTGGCTCGTGTTTGACTTGCTTAAAGGTACTACTAAATTTTGTAAGACTCGGGTATTGTTGCCATATTCCAGATTCATAAATTCTTCGAAAAACTTCTTGAAATTTATCAGCGTATGGAGATGCTCTTTCAAAAATATACTGCATTGACTGCTTTGAAAATATTGGTTTCGCCACTTTCATAATTGGTACATCATTTTCATCAATGGGTATAGTTTCATAGGCAAAGATACCATATAACATAATGCACAAAAATTTTTTCGTCCGCTTTCTAAGATCTGAACATTTCACCAAGTCATCCATTTTATTTGTTTTCAACTTTATGTTACGTATATGCTCATCGTACTCGTTAGCAAAAATGTAATCAAAAGCTGTTGCATCTGCGTACGGTCGTAAATTGTAGTCGTCAATTTCTTTAAATGTATCAAAAGCTATGTGATCGTTAATCAATCTTACGTCAAGTACATGAGAATAGAGTTGTGTTGCGTAATTCATAGAATAAAGTGCCATAATAATAAACATGATTCTACCAATTAATTTTCTAGGTTGAATAGGTACAGGTACTCCAGCAACATTTTGAATTATGTAAAAAGTCTTTAATGTATTATCTTTAACACGAAGAATGTGAATTATGTATTTCATACATGCTACGATCAATGAAATCAATATTAAGTCAAGAATCATCTCGTAAGGCAAATAA
The DNA here is from genome assembly GCA_030522985.1 of Torymus sinensis. Lineage (NCBI taxonomy): Eukaryota > Metazoa > Arthropoda > Insecta > Hymenoptera > Torymidae > Torymus > Torymus sinensis. The sequence goes on from JAPYZP010004465.1 coordinate 2,966, forward strand.
AACTTTGTTGATGGTAAAATCGGTACTATTGATACAAATGTACCATAGAAATATTCTGTAGCTATGAATACGGTATCAGGGATTTGGAATCTTATAAGTGTTGGTAACAAAAGTGCATTCACATCGTCTACTTGAAAATGCATAATCATGTCTTCTAACATGTGTTCGTGTGAAATCAATCCTTCAACACCTAAGATTGGCTCAACATTGAAATTCATTATTTTTGATGCAATTAAAATTAGAGAATAATAAACTACATTGTCAATTGTTTTTTTCGGATCCCAATCTCTAGTATGATTTATTAGAGGCGGAAAATAATGTCCAAGTAATTTGATTGGATACCCATTCATATTTCGGAGTTTATTAGGGAAAATTGTAGTACTATTAGTAAAGTTATGTTTGTAAAATATTTTATAAAATGGATTAAAATAATGAAGGCAACTTGATGAATTACTGACATTGATTTCTAGAATTGAAAAGTCTAGTAACTTCTTTGACCAAGCGTATTCAAGTACAGGATTAAAAGATTTGTCCATCATGTTATTATCATTAGAAAAATAAAGGAATAGACAATGTGGTCGTAACATATTTGACGAAAGTTCTACTGTTCTATTTATAAAATTAAATAAATTGAAAGTAGAAAAAGTATCGTTTATAGCAAAATACAATATCACAAATAAGTTTGCATTTTTTTGAGAACTTATTTTTGACAAATCATGCTCGAAATCAATATTAATGCTAACAATTTCTTCAGTTATTTTCTTCAAAATTATGTTTTGTTTAGCTAACTGCATACTTTTCAGATTCAGAAATAATGTACCTTGGTATGGTTGCACTTCTTCCTTCAGTCTTTTCACTAAAGAATCCATCCAATTGATTTGTATTGTATATTGTAAATTATACACAAAGACAATGAGAAAGATGCTGATACGATATAACATTTTTCGACACAAGTATTCAACTATTTTCCCTGACTTCGACTACCATTCAACTGCGACTCTTGCTAAACGTTAAACTACAACAACATATTTCCAAAATCGATATTATTTATTACAACTTTTCTATTTAATTTGTAAACAATATTATGTGAGACACCTTGAGGTATACACATAAAAATAAATACATATGAGTTATAAAATTAAATATAATAATAAATATAATAAAAATGATTAAATAGCTTTTTAAAAAATAGTTTAATAATATGTTTAGGTACTCAAAACTTGAAATTTGTTTAAAATAAAGAAAATAATCGTATTTAATAAAACTATATTTAAAGAATACTTGCCAAAGTAAAAAAAAAAAACAAAAAAAATTATAAATGACATTATGGAATTTTATTCTTCTTCTTAATGTTGTTCAATTTCTCGTGAAGAAACACTTTCACAATTCAATATCGAAGATCTAAAAAATTTTTCTTATCCATTTGTCGATAAGGTAGCGATCCTACTTAAATGATCACATAACAAATATGTTTATTAGCTTCACAAATCTGTTATTAGATGGAGTTGCAGAAATAAAAATACTCACACAGTATTTATATAATTTAGAAGCTTTTAACATTTTCAGAGATACCCTGATTCCTCCAAACGTTTTAAAATGACTCATTATTATTAATAGCTTAATAATCGACCGAACGTTATCACTGATACAAAATACATAAAGTGTTATGATCTAACTGTAACAATGAATTATTACAAAAATTAGAAATGGGGAAATCCTTATTCCAAATTATAGTACTTTTAGTTAATGTTCAACCGCTCAAACTTCAACAAACCTTTTTAATATTATACAATCGTATCATCCACCGCACCGAAATTAACGATTACCATAAACCATTCGTCAATAAATCACCCAAAAAATCTCCCATCAAAACAATTCTTCCTCCCCCTCCTCTTCATAAGCACCAATTTAAAAACAACAACACACGCAGCGTGCGTCGCAGTTTAACGCGACCTAACCACACTGCTCACACCGGGAGCATCGAACTCGGCGCGTCCATTTTTTCGCCCCGATATCCACCTCTATCCCCCCTTAGAAAACTGCAGCGTAACCCAAAAATTCGCAGCGCACAATAGTCCTCTCCCCTCGCATATACACACACCTAAGATATACGAGACTCGCGCGGCTGAGCGGAGCGACAAGTGTGCGCGAGTCTAGTCCTAGGCCCAATTACCGCGCGCCTCTCCTCCGCCCTTTTTACGAGCCTCTCTCTAGGTGCTCTTGATTTATGGTAGCGCTCGCTAGCTCGTTTCCACCCCCGCGTCAATGTCGTCGTCGTCCTCGTCGCCGCGAGCGAGGATGATGATGATTATTGCTGCATATATACTGCACGTGCGGTGGTACGTAAGTAAGCGTGCAGAGGATGAGTTGCGCGAATGTCGCGGGCTCCGATTGCGGTTGGAAGATAACGCGAGGCGGGGCTTTTTAGAAAAGGTTTTTAGCGTTGATGGTCGATAATGTTCTTGGCTGTTCCATACACAGTAAAAAACATCGAATTCTCTCGTTTAAATAATAATATCTATTTATTTATAAATTTTTAGTACAGTAACCATCAAAATTCTACTGATATATCACATTCAACTTGTAAACCACTTTTATTTCAACATTTTTTTTTTTTAATGGTTATAGTGACGTGCGTTCATGTAACACGCACATATATAGTTATAAATCTACGTAACTATTGTCCGGTAACAAATGATGCATCCTCCTCATCCTGCTAACCACCAGGTCTGTCGCCCCGGGCCTCTCGCAAGCATTATAACCATTGTAGTAAAACACGCGAACCATCATGTAATGCCGTATACTCAGCCTTTAGCTCGGCAATCAAACATTCAGCATATTATACACCTAACAAAAAACAAAAAACAGCTGCCAATTTATTGGCACTTAGCTTACTCAAACTTTATTTATTGATGCCTTCGAAAAATGCTAAATGTCAAAATTTATAATTATTATACTTACAGATACATATTTCTTTTCACATTTAAAAGTATTGAAAAATCCTTTTTTCTATCTTTCGATGGATTTGTTACTAAAAGAACCGACTACTATTCAGACATATACAGCCGTTCAAATACATACAGCCGATCTCGACAAATTACGATTTAAAAAAAGAAGTGAAAAAAATTTTAACTTCAAATATCTCTGAAATTTATGAATCAATCCTTTTCCCCGAAGAACTCTCTTGATTGGTATAAACAATCTACCTCCTACAATGAATTTCGAAGGGATTAGCTCAATTTTACTCTAGTTATGCAACGACAAAAAAAAAGTCACTTCTTTCATAAATTACTTATTTTAGTAGTAAGCTATAAATCGGTTTATTAAATCTTTTACTTCATGTAGGATTAAAAATAATTTTGAGAGAGTACTTTGAATGTTGTAATCTTTTATGTGAACGCAGAAATTCTATAAAATAAAAAGAGAAATTGTTATAAAATTATGTATCGAAAATTAATAAACAATGTTAAGATAAAATCTTTAAAAAACAATTCCTATAAAATATGAATAATATTTATCATTAAAGCCTAAAATCTTACATTCATGTGGAAACAATGGTACTCAGAAGTGCTATCTCAAAATAGTAATAGTTTTTACCCGCCGGACCATTTTCTTAAAATGTTCTATATATGAATGTAAATTTGGTTGGCTGACCATCTCTTAAAGTTATCCCTTTAGAGCCATATACTTAGCACTATTAAAATCATTTTGGAGAATGCTCACGGATATGTACTAAATAGAGGAAGCAGGGGCACCTATAATACCAATTTAATTGTGTGTAGCTTGTCAAAACATAAAATTAAAAAAAAAACATGTATTCCGGGAAAACGAACGGAAAGTTGAAACAAATAAAGGTGAAGTTTCCTAAAATAAGTAGAAAAATCGAAATTTCATGCGAAATACAGTATAGCAAAAATAACTTGTTCTTCATAGTATGCGTATAGTACGTCGATACTTTCACGAATTTTCAATCATAAATTATTCATACTTTTTTCTATTTTCATGAAAGTTAATAACAAAGTTTTTACCATTGCAATTCGCTTTTTTCATTTTCACTAGTGTACAAGACATTCTAGAAAAAGTTTCAGTACTAACAGCATTCATCGAAAAATGTTTCTTATATTTTCTTTTTGTCTTTTAACACCCTGTGATGGAATTTCAAAATTAAAAACAGTCAATAGTTTCTTTGATGTTATAAATCAACAATTAATACAAAATGTTGCGCCATATGAAGCAATTCTTATTGATAATACCAACCATACTATAAATAGCAAATACTACAATTTGATTTGGAAAAGTTTAATTTATCAGATACCGTCTACTAATGTTTACTTGGACACTTATAATCGTATTGATTTTATCAACAATCTAAAACCAGTTAACTTCTGCGTCATTTTGCAACACGCCCTTGGTAATAGTCTTGAAAGCTTACAAAAAATTATGGACTTATTAATGCAGCTTTACTTTGGTTTCAATCATCCGAAATGTTTAATAATTTTTTATAACGAAAATTTAAAAGCCGAAAAATGGCTGAAATTTTTTTTAGAATACGCTTGGGACAAAAAGTTTCTAGACATATCTGTTATAGAAATTGATGTGAGTACTGCAAAAATATTTCTTCACTATTTTCTTCCATTCGACAATAGTTTTATTAAACAGCCATTGACTGCAGAAACCGAACTTTTTCCGAATAAATTAAAAAACGTCAACAGATACCCATTGAAAGTATTTGGTTGTGAGTATATTCCATTGATGAATTTCTCAAAGATTAATGAAATTACTGGAATACAAAAAAAGAACCTGCACTTTCCATTGATTTTGATTGCAGCAGATATCATGAATTTTTCTATAAAATACATTCATGGCATAGATGGAATTTGTACTCTTACAGACCTCGTGAATTTCGCTGGAAGGAACTTTCAATTAGATGAAATAGATGTGTCGTTATTACCGGGACCAATCAATCTACATCTTCCATTTGCAAAATTTACAGCAATAGAATATTATACTACAAAATATATAGCAGTTGTACCAGTTTTACCAAGGACTACCTTCATAGGCTTGTATAAGTTTTTCGAGTACTTTTCTGTTATCATACTCATTGTAGGAAGTTTAACATATGCAATGCAAATTCTGTGCATAAAAAATAAAGAATTAACACTTTTTAATATTATTGAAGTGTTGTTTGGAGTTACAGTTCATTCACGTCCAAAAGAAAGTGCAAACAGAATTATTTTTATTAGTATCCTGGCGATTTCGATGGGCTATTGTGCGTATTTTTATTCTCAGTTTGTTGACGCACATTTAGAACACGGAGATATAGCTTTTAACACCTTTAAAGAGCTGGATGAATCTAATTTTCTAGTATTTGTTGATGAAGCAGATTATAATCTTTCTTTGGCTAACTCTGAAAATAAATACATCGAAAATCTACGGAGAAAAGCCATTCAAGTTACAAATGATACGGTATGCATGAATCGTATGGAAAAATATAAGGACGCAATTTGTATAATGATCAGTCCTAAAGCCTACTATGAAGTACAAATGTACCTAGATGCATCGCAAAAGCATCTTTCCCGGTTAGCAAAACCAATATTTCTACAAGTACCAATGGCACAGTTTTTCGAAAGGGGCTCACCTTATACAGTTCAGTTTAAGGAAATTTTTCGAAAATTGTATGAATCTGGAATTTGGCAGACGGGCGAAAATATTCGAACATTCAGTTACATCGAAGAAAATACAAAGAAGAAGAATTACAAGGTATCAGAAAGTGAATTATTTGCAGTGATAATCAGAGTATTAATAATTGGATTTATAACTTCAACTATTGTACTGATCATTGAATTGGCGATTGAATTCCTTAAAAATTATCGAATGACCAGAATGAATCGAATAATTGTAATATAAGTAGCTCTAACCATTATATAAAATTTGAATCATTATCAATAATTCAAGTTATGTAATATCTTGTATCGATGACTTAAAATCAATAAAAGATACATACTACATTAATAAACTGCTGCCAAAAATGCTAAAAAAATTCATTGGCACTTAGCTTTCTGAACCTTTATTTATTGATACCTTTGAAAAATGTTAAATGCCAAAATTTATAACGACAAAAAAAACACCTTTTTTTATAAATTATTTTTTTTCTCCAAAAGTAATGAATAGAAAAGTATAAAAATTGAGCAAGTTACAGTGCTCAATATTCTTTATAACCAAAAAAATATTCATGTCAATATCTTTTTTTAATTTCGAAATATAACCTATTTACACAAAAATTACGTTGTCATCAATAACTTATGACGAAGTATAGCTATATCGACTTTTTTTTTAGATTGTAGAGAATTTTATCTTACATACAGAGAATTCATAATATATAAACAATATTCGTTCTAAATATTAGAAAAATCGAAAATAAAAATTTTGATAATTCAAAAATTGCTATAAAGAAAACAAAATTGAATTTTACAGAAATAGAATATTGACCCCAAGTGTGGAAGTAAAATTTAAAAAAAAATGATCCCTCTCTGGTTAAAATCGATCGAGTAGATCATGAGATATCAGCGTAAACCTAAATACACACACACACGCGCACACACACACACACACACACACACACACACACACACGCATCCATACGGACATTTCCTAAAAATAGTGTATTTCTATTCCAAATTTGCTAAACAACATTCCTAACACATTTTCTCCAAAAATTTTTGTTTAGTATATCACAAAGCTACCTCTGGGAGGAAGCAAAAGTATACGCTTAAAAAATTATTACCAATTCATCATACTTATTATACAATGGTAATTGCGTCGTCCGTCCATAATTTCACTCCAGCAAATAACAACCTTTTTATTATATTATTATCGAATCAAACGCATCTTTCAACTCTTGGCGTTTTCAAGACTTTCCAAGAGTATAGGAAAAATTATGGGTCTAGCTGAATTATGTCTACTGAAATTCATGGATTTCAGTGTCGATTGATTTGATACAAATAAAAAGGTTCAACTCAAGATGTATTAATCAATATTTATATATTAAAAAAAAAGAAAAGTTGGTCTACCGAATAAAAAGAAAGCCATCAACGGACCCCCGTAAATTCCGGCAAAAAACCGAAAATTATCTGCTCATTCAAACGGAGCCCATTAGAAAGGGTGTCGTTACAATTTCCTATAGTTCAAAGTTCCCGTTGTGAAAATTCCAATTGACTATTTTACCGACGATTATAATTGCCGAAATATATATTTA
>JAPYZP010004466.1:0-24424 GCA_030522985.1 Torymus sinensis
AAAAAAAAACAAAAAACAACTGTATTTTGTTACGAATTGTAGGACTAATTGCGCCGGCCGAAATTCAGCGGTGAAAGTGTAACCGTCACGATACGCGACACACGACAACTCAACTAACTCTCCTGAATAACAGCCTCTTCTCGGAAAAACTACAGCCATTCTCGCTCCCTCTCTTTCTCTCCCCCACTTCCTATTACCCGGGATCCCCGAGATTGGCCAATTCCGCACGCAACGCGCTCTCCATTCTCGCCTTCTCGGACGCGCACGCGTGCGCTTCTTCCACGTCACGTACTATCGCTCATCGCTCTTCCCAGCCTCTTCTCGCACCCCCTTCGCGGCCGTTCGTCACTGGATTTTGCCGCACGCGTGCTGTATTACGCATTCTTCCGCCGTCGCGAGGAGAGCGAGAACTTCGGCATAGTTTGGAAGAGGGAGATAGAGAGAGAAAAGTAAGAGGCGTGATGATTTGATTTCTCGCGGGTGGGGGGAGAGTGTTTGTGCATGTATGGGGCTGTAGTGATGCATTGATTTCGGAGGGTTGCACTTGTATTGTAGATAATGTCTATAGGTATTTCGGATAGAACAAAGTTACGATGGTGAATGATTTTTGGCGGCTTTATAAGTATTCTGGGCGCGTTTGATTCATAAATATAGTATCTTCCTGCTCTTAAGTATAGACATATTTCATTTTTCCTAAACATTATGAGTAAATTCGACATGAATAATTAATCAATAGAGAATTGTGAATGTAACCTGGATCCATCTAGCTTACTAACGCAGTTTCTAAGTCTAATTTATGAACATCGATTTGAATACGTATATATGGATTTTACAAATCTAACCCATTGATTCATGTAATCCATTAAACATTATTAATTCTTATAGAAAACAATCGTAATAATCATGCAAGGAATTTATATCAACTCTTTTTCCATCACTTTGACAAAAACTAATCTCCCAAAGAAGATTCCCCACCTATGATTTCACCTTATACCCTTCCCACCAAATCTTATGCCGCGCGCGCAAAAGAAATCTTACCTCTTTCCATTCCGCCCGTGCCACTTGTTACATATTTCACGCCTTCCTCGCTTGCTTCCTCGCCTCACGCACTTTTTCCATTTCCCCCGTTTCTTTCGCTCGAGATTTTATGGCGCTCTAGCACCACTTTTATTTTCACTCCTCCTTCTTCTTATTCTCCATCCTTTCTCTTTCTTTTATTTTCCAGCTTTTCTATCACGCCTAGTTGCCGAGGAAGCTCCGCGGTGCGCGTGCCGATTACTCGCGAGTAGGTATAAAGCGACCGAACCGCTGTGCGCCTACTTTGTTACGGGTATTTCACTCGTTTACTTTCTTTTTTATCTTCTGTATCGATGTGTAACTCCGTATATCAAGAATTCTTCAAGTATGTTCTTCATTCTTTATTGCAAATTCGGCATTTGAAATCCAAAAAAAGTAGATTTAAATTAACTTCTTTAAAAATAATACGTTTTAGTCAGATTTTAGACATTTTAGAACGTTTCGTGTCTTTCTCGATTTCACGCACTGCTTTTATATCCTATTTTTTCTTCGTCTACTTTCTGCACTATTTTTACCTTGTATCCTCATTCTTTATTCCATATCTCTATTATTCTCGGATTCTCCCTTACCACAATAACGCCCTTTCTCTCCCTTTTCATAATACACTCAGAGACTACCCGCAAGATCCATTTTCTCCCTTACCCAGGGTTTCTATATGCCTCTCACACGCGCTTCCAACTGCTGCAGGTGCGCAACTGCACAACGGAAACTTCGAACTGCTCTGCGCCACGCGGAGTTACACTCGCGGTGGCGATGAATAAAGGAATCTAGCCGCTATTCAGAAAACTTGGTCGAATCAGCTCAGCGATGACAAATATTTGAAGGAAAGCCGGAGTGAAAGGGAACTGATAAGGGAAGAATATGAGCTGCATGTGGTTTTTTCAAAAGAGCGACCTTTTTCTAACAGGAGTTTGGCAGGAAGTTGAATTTGAGGAGATTGGCGAGGAGGAATTTGAATGGGATTGAAAATTTTGCGTTGAAAATTTTAGTTTGTAACTGTAGTAGTCATTATAAACTATATATTAATAATAGATTATAAGAACATTTCATTGCTTAACTTATGGCTAATTAAATAAGTTTTGTAAAATGTTCAAACAATTCGTTAATAATTATATTTCAGTCACTTTAAGCATTTTAATAGCCCAAGTTCGGATATGAAAAAGTCAAATATGACAACACATTCGGCAAGATTTATTCTGTATGTAAATGTATCGTAAACCGAAACTTCTAATGAGTTTTTAAAAAACTTGTAAGTTTCCTACTTGTTCAACGTAGAACTTCACTAACAAGCATAGTCGTATTTAACTCAGCGAGGACACATTTTATTCCTCATAAAGTCTGCTACATGAGCCTAATAATTTTAAAAATACCTTTGTTAGTGAAATATCTTGCAGTAAAAAAGTATTTTTAAAGAATTGCGAAATTCTAATATATCTCAATGAAAGATAATTAATATTTGTGAAATTCAAAAGTTCCTTTGAAAGTATCAAAAGGGTGTTTCTGACGGCGATATAATATTAAAGTAATAATTACACTTTTAAATGAAAGAAAATACGATATTAATTACTTTGAATTCACGTAAATATGGAAACTCTGCAGTCAATATTTTCAGATTTAAATTTTTTGCGTACTTTCGGTAGAGCACGTTTGAAAAAGAATTTCATTCCTATCAACGTTCACGAAAAATTCAATTTTACCAATATCTGGGACGTAACGAGTTTTTCATTCGTACAATTGGTCAACACGACTCTAATTTGAAAAATGAAATCACTATTTTCAATCAAAAAAATCAAATTTACTAAAGCATGGTAAAAAAAAACTAAATAATTACGAATGTAAATTAATATCATATCAAAGATGATAATTATTTATGAACGAAAAGTTACAAAAATCGTTAGTTTTTCTAATTATTATCAATAGTATATAGATAAACCTATGAAATTTATTACTTACTCGATATAATGAGTTTTGGGTATAGCATTTAGTAACGAAAAAAAAGTAAACACCCGAAGCGAGGTCAAAAAAGAAACAGATGACGCCAGACAAAAAACTTTAGTCGACTGAAGGGCGGTACAAAGAGTGAAAGTGCGATCGAGGGGGCGAAAGCAACAGCAGCGAAAGAAACGCAGAGACCAGAATGAGGACAAAAAAAAAGAAGCGGAAAGGCAGGGAGGGATCTCCGACGAACAAACGTAGTACGAGATGCACGTGCCCGAAAAGCTGCGCGCGCAGTTATGAAAGGGAGAAAGTTTCCTCGTGTCCCGCGAAATTCTCCTATCGAGCTTTTCACGTTCCAGTCGGGCGCCGAGGGTCTCGTGCACTTACGCGTAACGCGCGACGGGGGACATATTAGCAGTTTATTTTTGTCCGATTTATACTCACGCGTCCGAATCGCGCACTCGACCTCGTATCGTGCCTGCTCGAATTAAATCTGTTAAGTTTTCCTCGTTCTTCCCTCCATCAAGCGGAGATCATTGCTGTGTATACGGCTGTTTTATTGCAGATTTACGGGAGAGTAAAGTTTTTCGATGGACCGCTTCTGTGCTGGGAGAAGGGCAGGTGGAATCGGTCGCGTCGGTGTTCACGCGCGCGTCGTAAAAAGAAGCGTAAAAGCCGTGAGCGAATAAAGAATTGCTGTAAGTAGGCTGCAGCGTCTAAGTATTGACTTTTGTTCGATATGAGATTATTCTCTACGTTTTTGTCAGCAGAGAATGTAGTAAAAGTTAGTTTGACCTTGTTTTGATGTTAAGAGAGAAAATTAGGTTTATAAAAAAAAGGAGGAAAAGAAAAAAAATACTTTAATTGGAAATATCTCATTCTTTTCCGCGCTCCGTGAAGGAAAACTTTAGTATTATCTTAGTGTAAATGAAGATATGGCTTCCGAACTTTTTGATGAAAATCTTGGAAAGTTTTCGGTTTGAAGTAACTTTATTATAATAAATTTATGCGGAGAATTCAAAAGAAATAGTTATAAGAGATCAAAGTACGAGAAATATGATTTAACTTCGACTACACTTAATCATACTACAATATCAAAACTCTAATTATGACGCAGAAGTACAAATGTGAATCCATCAAATATTAATACCGTTATAGAATATTTCCATATGTGAATACCCATACAATTAGTATAGATGTATAGATACTTAGAAGAAATGCGGAAGAATAGTATTTACCGAAAACAAAAGATACTTAGGGAAGCTCAAACAAACGCAGCGAGATAGCATTAATATTGACGCAAAGCAAACAAGCCGAGAGAGCGTAAATACTGAATGAAATCAATACAAGACGGCCGAATACGCGCATACATATATATGTATACTCTAACAATAATCGAGGCTAACTGATTACCATTGTTTACCAAATTTATAAAGTCCACCCCAACGACTGCATGCGATTCTCGCGTACGATAACATCGAGTGTGTGTGTGTGTGTGTGCGCCAACCTCGACTTGGTTGAGTGAAAATTAAACCGGCTGAAACTGACGCGCAACTTAATTTGCCCCGGTATCACGCTGACAACTGTTCCCTTATCGCTCCGTTCGATAAACAACGAGCGCCGGGGAGTGATTGCACTTTTATTTCGAAAACCATCATTATTAGCAATTCGATGCGGAGAGCGCGTCGTGGTTTTGCTTTCGCAGCTCGGGAAATATAATGAGCCCCGGCCCTCGCGCGGCCACGAACAATGAGCTACTAATATATATTTGCTCGCGGTATCGTTTAATCTCTCTGGGGCGCAAGGCGTAATTAATCGGGCGCCGGGAATTTTCCATAATATTATAATTAACGCGTCTATTTACTTATAACGATAACCGGTATAATCATTTTGCGATTGATGCGATTGGGAGATTGCGCTTATGACAGCCGATGTCCTGTTGTATAAACTCTATATACGCGCTACCGCTTTCATCTCGAATGCTCATTCGCCAAATTGAGCGAATGATTCACTTTTATTAATAATCGCGCAAAGGCCCTTTTGTCCGTTGAATTATTATCGTCGTTATTCTTGAGAGTAATTTATTAAAGGCCGAAAGTTTAGGAGATTGTGAATAATGAATATTGCTGGATAAGTTTAAAAAGTTGCAAAACTTTGCAATTAAAACGGTCTTTGTTTTTTAAAGTCTCTTTGTCTGAAGCAAACTTCCTCTAAGCTTGATTAAATTTTTTTTTCGACAATTTTATCTCGCTATACAAATTTTTATAAAGAGGCTAAACAAAGATAATTCTTAGAGTTTAGTGTATTGCATTGCATTGACATATAAATTTTCTAATATATATATAATGTAAAACTTGTTGATAAGTATAAAAATTGAAACACTCAACAAAGTATCGAAATTATTCTATTGTTCCGAGGATGTTAAATACTTCTCATAAAACCTATATCAAAATAAGGAAGTTCACTATAAGAATTCAAATCAAAGACAAACCTAATAATATTTAATGTGCCAACATTCACCTCGCCAGCATTGATAAAACAAAAGGAAAAACTCCCCGCGTTCGCGATTTCTCGACCAGCTCAACCATAAAAGCCAAAAGTGCACCACTTTTCATCCCTGCTATTCGCCCGGCAACGTCTCGACCGGAGATGGAAATCCGCGAGCACGCGCTGCCCCCGGAATCATCGAAATTGAGCGTAAAAATGCCCGCCCCGAGTCAGCAAAGTGGCCGTCGCTATGCGCACCAGCTGTCTAGGTGAGTGTGTGTGTGTGTGTACCGAAGTGCCGGGCACCGATCGGATCCTAATCAAATTCCTTCGCGCATTTCGCTCCGCGCGCGCGCACGCGGCCAGCTGGATATGATGCAGGAGGAATGGGGCCGTGGATCTTGGGATTTCCAAGTAGAGAGGGAGTCGGGCTAGCGTTGTTTAGGGGCTGAGGAAGGCGATGTTTCAGAGGAATTAGGGTCGATGAGGGACGGAGAGAAGGAGATATCTGTAGAGAGCGTAATCGGAAGAAAATTTTCTAATTTTTTTATGAAAGTGTTATATGGTTGGGGTAATATTTTTAAGTATTTTTCTAGCTATCTTCACGTATTTTTCACAGCGTATCCGTTACATAATTTTTATATAATATGTTTTATGGCATACAAATATTCAATGTGAATTTTTATGTTGAAGTGTATCATTTTAGTATTATAAATTAATGTAGAGCAACAATTAATAAAGTTTGGGAAAGCCAAGTACCAAAGTAGTGTTTTCTCTAGTACTGCGCGGGCAGCCTAGGCTTTCAAGAAGTAGAAAATACTGCAATTATTTATTTTTTTTAATTTTTGTTTGTAAAATATACCAGTAGTTGCAGTATGACATTTTGACGATGCAATAGGCGTATAATTTTTAGTGTCCTAAGACTGAGATATTTCTTTATTTTGACGATTGAACTTGTAATATTTTATTGTTACGATAAAAGAATTTTGTATTGATCATAGAAAATGGCATGTTACTAAGGTCGATTTTGTTCTTTCTACGCTTTAATAGCCACATTTAGTTTCCATTTTTTTTTCTTCAAAAATACGACTCAATAATAGAAATTTTACAAACTCGATGAAAATATAAAGACTCTTGAAAATATTGGACGAGGAATTGTTAAAAGCTACCGATTCAGAATTTCGTAGAACGATTTACGTGGGTCATTGCACTTTGATAGATATCGTATTTAATTGACGGTAAATTTAATCACAAATTCCCTGGTAGAAATGCTAACCAATGGTTGGCGAATCGTTGGTCAATTTTTAAATTAAAAACGTCACACCATGATTATCTTGCTATTGTCGACGTAGAATAACTATGTATACATGTAGAAATATTATATTATAGATGCTTTAAAATATAATGATAGTTTTCAATAGTTTTAATTAAATTTTAATGTTAATCTTAAATAGAGATGCTTCCATTTAATTAACATGTCGATAAACGAAGTTAGTCTATTTTCTACAAGGGTTAGTATCATAACGATATATGCTTATCACTGTGATTCGAGGAAGTAATAAAAGCAGGCTCAGTATATCAAATTCATATGCATTTAATTCACGTTAATTGGTATCTGGTTTATTAGAATCATCAATATGTGAAAAAAATAGAATTCAATTTAGTCAGCGTATTAATTAAATCACGCTGAATTATGTATATCGTATCGAAAATTAAATGTTCCATGCACAATTACTCTTTCTCTTAGCATTATTTATATACTTATATCGAATAATTTAGGTAAATCTTCATTCCATTACATCATTTTGCAGCTTTTCTTTTCGTTCAAAGAACTGATAACAAAACCAAAATCATAATCTTTTTTCTCGATGACCTGACAATCGACTCCACCTCATACCCACCAAACACACATTTTTGTCTCCCTCCCCTATCCTCAGTGCTAATCCTCGGCCGATATAATATTCCGATTTCCTATCGCGCCGGCGTTTCTTCTCACCTCCCCGCACTCAGCAGTGAGATTCAGAGATCGTAGGAGCAAATACGACGCGTGCTTCCGCCTCCTTAGTCAAGCACAGCTCCAGAAAACAGATTTACCGGGAGGATAGCTTAGATTGCTGATAATAAGGAAATAATTGACAGACACTTGTCATTTCGGGCGAACTTCCTGGTTTGATGTTGATGGCGATAATTATTCAAGAAAGAGAAGTAAACGTCGTGTAATAATATAACACTATCAGATTGGAATAGATTTGTACTACTTGTGCATGATAATTGAAATGAGTCACTTAATGTGATTTCCTTCAGACCGATTGACTTTATTATCTAAATATAGCTATCTGACCCTTTATTTTCGCCTTATTTGCTTTTTTTTTTAAATTTTATTATTTTAATTTACTTTACTTCTAGTATATCTCTCTCATTCACGCATTCACACGACATAATTGTAATTTTTATTTCACCTTGTACACCATTCCTTAATTCTCACCTCGTTTCGTCCTTTCCTCCTCCTCCTCCTAATTTCCCCTTCCCCTCACATTTCCTTCCGTTACCTTCCTTTTTCCTCTCTTTTCTTTCCCTCCTCTCACATCCCTTCCTTCGTCTTTCCCTCTTCCTCCCGCGCGAGGCGTTCTCCAGCACAGCCAAGACACAGGGTGGTGACATATCGGGCCGAGCGCCGGTGGACGACAGTCGGCTCCTAAATCAAGGGAAAAACGGTCTGCGACTGCTGCGGTTGCGACGACGACGACGGCGCACGGGAAGGGAGAAATGTAAAAGCGACACGGGCAAGAATTAAAAAGAAAGGTCCAGTCGCTGCGGGCGGCCGGATGGATAAATCAATTTTATCGTTTTTTTCCGGGTCGCGTGAGAGAGAGGCCGCGCAGCGACAAATTAAAAATTACACGCTCGACGAGCCGATAAACTGTCGCTGGAATGGAAATGAGATTTTTCGGAGAGAGAGAGTTTTTGGGATGAAAAAAATATGGGGATCGGGGAGAATCGTCGAATCGCGCGATTCTGGTGCGGCGGAATTCGCGCGCGAGCCCAGGTGGAACGAGGTCGGCGTAGAATTTACGTATTCTGGAGGGAAATCTTGCAAATCTCGAAGTAGTCTTGGAAAGTAAAAATTTAGTAGTTAATCGCTGGTACGTCTCTCTTTTCTGCTTCAATTTTGTTCCACTTTATTTTTATCCTACCTAAAATAGAATCGTGAGCGAAATTCGAGATTAAAACGGGAAAAGTGATCTTGATCATTCTACTGTTCAATTATACATGAACCATAATAGTAATTCGTAAAAATAGCTATTTTGTTAAAAAATATACTACTCAAGTCGTACGATTATTTAAATATACTGTCTACAGCTGACATAATTAACCAATGTCACATTAACTTTTTTTCAAATACAAACTTCATTTCAACTTTCCTCTTCATTTCCACCCCATAGGCATCGTTCGCAAATATCATTAACCCCGATCAAATTTTCAACTCGGATCGACCATTGAATCTTTAACGCGTCAAGTTCGCGCTCAAGTCGGGGGGCGAGGCAAGAGGCAGAGACGCGCGCTCGCTCGTACCTATAATAGAAGATAAGTGGTATTTTATTCCTCATAACCATCTGGGCGCAAAGTGAAATGTTCGCCGTAAATCAGCCGAGAGCAAAGTTGGAAGCCGTCATTTTTAATCGAGGCCTGCTACCATCCTCCCCACTTCTTGAGCTTTAGAATCAATATCAAGGGAAAGTTAAACTGCCTTTAAACTTCCGCCCGGCGTGGTGCTTACATATGCGAAACTTTCGCGTCGGGCGATAAAATAAGCCGCACATCCGGAATAAGCCCCGGGAATCAGTAAAGCAACAAAAAAAAAAGAGAATATCGAGTACTCGACGTATAAAAAAAAAAGAAACTACACCCCGCCAGCTTGCGTATACAAATTCGAGCACGGAATAATAGAAAAGGCAAAAAGAGAGAGGGTTCGGTACATACATAATCCCGACCCGGCGTATACGGCGACGCTTTTTTCCGATCCGCGCGCGTTCGCGTGTGTCGCAGTAGCATAATGTGTCTCTCTTTCTCTCTCTCTATCTCTTTTTTTCTCTCTCTCTCCCTCTCTCCATCTCTCTTGTCCTCTGGTGACCTGCGCGCAAGAGCAAAAGAGAGTGGAGAAAAAAAGGCAATTTCGTTCGTACGTTTTGACCCAGCGATAGATCAGGCAAATGGCTCTTGCCTCTTGGTATTAAGAAATAAGTATCATTTTTGCGCAGGTCTCGGAGACCATATTTTCGATTATCGGGCTGCGCGAGGGACAAATCGGAAGGTCCAGGAGGGAGGAAGAGAGAGAGAGAGAGAGGGAGCGAGAGGAGTTTTTGCTTTACGACGCCAATGGAGTGCGATTTTTAATCCGAAATGAGGTAATCCACGCTGACGGTGATAGCAGTGGTAGTAAGGGATATGTACTGAATGTTAAGTGATACAGGTAAATGAAAAATTTTATTCGCTGAAAGGTGATTCGCGGAAGGGGAATTATGAGGTCGATAGTTAGGTAAAAAGTACAAGAAGTACCAAGCAGGAAGAAAAGTTTCATTTTTTAGCTCGATAATGTATTTTTATTGTAATAAAATATTATAGTATATTATGACACTGTTGTGGGAGGTGATTTTCTACTTTGCTCGAGGTTTTTCGCACGAGCGAAGCGAGTGAGAAAATCGAGCAAGGTAAAAAAATTGAGGTTAGAGTGGTATAAATGAATTAAAAAGAGTGATTGGTGAAGAATATTAACCGAATCTAGTAGTATGAAACTTTCTTACGTATATTCTTTTTTAATGAAATAATGGAATAAATTCTATTAATGAAATTCGATGTTTTGGATAGTAGATGAACTGTTACATTCAAAAATATGATTTTCTTAATTTATAATTTCGAAATTCAGAACAATCTGCATTATCAAATGTTGAACTAAAAAACGTCTATAGTTGACTTCAATTTTATAGTGAATCGTCGAATTCTGGACCCCCAAATAATTAATATATTTTGACTAAAATAGCTGATGTTTCAACTTAATACAGTAGTATTCAGAATATTATTCTTCTTCGCAAATGGAACATAGCTGACATGCAGCATTAGTTTGAATAGAAATTAAAAAAGTCAGGATTCGCAACTGGGACACTGAATATGAATAAATTACAAAACGTTTTTATTTGCTGAGAAAATAGCTCTTAAAATTCAAATTTTTACCGGGAAATGAAAGCCACATGATCTCATTTTCCACTTTAATGTTCACCCTTTCATCGGCCCACTATTCACGGGCCGACGAAATAATCTTATATGTTATCTTTCAAATTTTCCATTCATTAACTTTTCAAGTTATTGTATGGATTATCGTGCCTTGAAATTTCACGCGCGATTAACGGAAAATGTTTATGTACAGTTCGACCGACGTTGTCTTACCTCAACCGACGCCCCACCCCGTCGTAAAAGTAAAATTGAAGTTGAAATATTCATCGTGTCCGTAGCAGAAATTTTACGGTATAAAGCTTACATTTTACCTTTTTGGCCCTCACTTTTATAGTCCGCAGAAATTTCGCTGACATGTACATTTTTATTATTCCGGCTATTAATATAAAGCATGACGGTAAAGTGAGGGGCGGCCGGGCCGCTTTCTGAATCGGCTTAATTTTATCATTTCATCCGAGAAGATGAGAAAATGTTCTGCGAAATTTTCCACGATTTAATGCGAAAATATAACCTACAATTTACTAATGTGTAAAACACGTAAAACGACTTATTTAACTTTAATCAGCTAAAATTCCACGTCGGAATCGTCTCGCAAAACTACATAAATTATAAAACCCCCGGCATGCATACCGCGAATTCCGCCAATAACGAGTATAATTTCGAGCCGATATAATTATTGGCCAAATCACCAGGCAGAATTTCCGCCGCTTTTACCGCCGTGGCGCGCAATATTCCGCGCCGTCGCCGTGTCACATTTTACAGCTATAGGAGGCGCACACATGCAGAGAGCGGCGTGTACAGTGTCAAAAGTACGACTGAATAACTTTGAACTTTATCCCATATTCCCTTCATCGTGGCCTTACTGCCTGGCACTAAAAAGCGCCACATTTCCGCGGGCGAGAGTACGACACGAAATGCGGCGCGTAAAAGCGTGTATTCCGACCTGGCTTTACCTCTCACTCTCCCCGCCTCCCACCACAGTATATACGCTCGTACTAAATGCTCTCGCGTGTGCCAGCTGACGCGATCGTCGTCGCGCGCGACATTCATAAATTCGCAATTTCGCCGGCCGAGAGAGACGAGGCGGAGGAGTAGGAAAAAAAGGAAGTCGACGAGACGATCATTCGAAATTTTAGCACACAGCGAGCGTGCACGTGTATATATATATTATATATATCAATGTAGCGCACCTTGCCGTCAGTGCGCCGCCGCCACTGCCGAATTGATAGAGTGTTCGATTAGGGTTACGTCGCTCAAAGCAGACGAGTATATAGCTAGTGGCGAGAGAGCGAGAACGCTAGTGTGAGAGGAGTCGCCCCTTCTCTACGACACCTTTGGGGTCGTAGTTCTCGCTAGCTATAGCTCTCTCTCTCTCTCCCTCTCTTGCTTGCCGCACGTTTTTGCTCTTCCATCTCCTTTATCGGTCGCCCTTCCTTCTCCCTCCCTCTCTATTTCATCCCCTCTATTCTCTCTCTCCCTCTCTTCCTAGCCATCGCCGAGCAGCACACACAGCGAACCTACCTATACCTAGCTACCTTTGCGCGAGAGATCTACCACTCTGCGATGCCGTCGCTGCTGCTGCTGCTGCTGCTGCCACTCCTGCTATTTTTAGAGGGACGCGAGAGCAGCGCGCGCACGCTGGAAGATCATCCCTCTAATGCACCCCTTCGGAAAAGAAAATAGGCGCTGCTCGTTTCGAGGTCAGCCGTACCCCGAGTGATATGTGTGCGCCTGTGTGTGTCTGTGTGTGTGTCTCTGTATTTACGTTGCGCGCGCACCAGTGGCAGCCGTGGTTCCGACGTAATCGTGAATTTATTCAATGGGACGCTGCAGCGGCAGCAGCGTCGGCGGCGCCTCTCGTCACGCGCTCGCGGGAGTGAAAATTAACCCCTTTAGCGTGGGATGTGCTCTAGCGCTCGAGTCCATCGTGTGTGCACGGATGTGTATGTGAAAGAGAGAGAGAGGCGGAGGGAGATGGAGTTTCGAGGACGGAAGGAATGGGTTAATGAATGATTTGAATGAAAATAGGTGAATGTAAGCTGAAGGTTTTTTTAGAT
Source organism: Torymus sinensis (assembly GCA_030522985.1). Classification (NCBI taxonomy): domain Eukaryota; kingdom Metazoa; phylum Arthropoda; class Insecta; order Hymenoptera; family Torymidae; genus Torymus; species Torymus sinensis. Next base: position 12,789 of record JAPYZP010004466.1, read on the forward strand.
GAATCGATGGTATCGGGGTGGCTGGGTGGTTGGCGTGTGTTATCGACGTGTTTGGCATGTCGATGCCTTAAATTTCAGTTGTGAGGTTACTCTGCTGTTGAATTACGAGGCTTCTTGATTGTTAAGATGTGTCCCTAGACGGTATGAAAAATAGTTTGCTATAAAAAGTGGTTAATTTACAGTAACCTTTTATCCATGGACTTCGTTTCAATATTACTTAATATTAAAAATTTACATATTCAGACCTCACAGTTGATGCAAATTTTATAATTTCTCGTTGGTTCGTTTGTTCCGCCATTGTATCATATGCCTCTTATTTACCGTATTCTATATTATTTATAACATCTTTAACGCATGCTAGCACAGTACATTACGAGCTACGCACTATTTATACATTATTAACACCTCGGCCACGGATGTAAACACAACTAGTCGCACATTATATGTAACTAGCGAGCTGCATCTCCCTTTGTCAGTGTATTTATTTTTAAATTAAAAATTCTATCTAAAGACCTTCACATCATAAACCTCACACACACACACATATATATAATATAAACTCTCATATATACACGCGCGCTCGCGATCGATACCCCCATAATGTCCACATTTACATTTCCAAATGCAGGCGATCCATCACGGGCTGCACAATATTGAAAAGCCTTTTCTCGCATTAAGCCCGCAGCGTAAATAACCCGTGTATATACCAGCACGGGGCGTATCGAAAAACAATAAATAAAAGAGTATATACACGCGCGGGCAGAGCGAGAGCCGATAACTCAGTGAGAGAGTATATGCGCTTCTCTCTCCCTCTCTCTCTCATTCGCGCGCGTATCGCAGGCCGTAATCACTCAATAATATCGCGAGCGATCGCGAGGGAATGCAAGGAACTCGAACTTATCGCTGTGCACACCGCGCTCTCGTGTGCCGTCTTTGTCAAGGGGGGGGGGGGGGGGCAGGGGGAGAAGGTCGGTCGGGGGGGGGGGTTATAGCGGGAGGGGCGGAAGATAATGTTCCCGCGCGCGCCGGAGAGGAAATTACCGACGTGTCGCAGACACTCTTATCACTCGTACACGCGCGCAAGCGAGCGCCTCGGCGCTATTATTATTGCTTTTTGCGCTGCGAGGGGAAAGAGAGAGAGAGAGAGGGAGAGGGAGATGCGTATCGAATATTTATGCACCCGAGCATATGGTGCACTCGACGGATTATCGTTCAGGGCCGCTGCAAATTTTTGCCCTGCCAACGGCGTCTGACGAGGCGCTGACTGTTATCACTTGTTTAGAGTGTATACTTAGGTTATTGACTTTCTCCCAGCTCCCCGCGTTGTTTTTTTTTTTTTTTTATCTTTTTTTCGTAATTTTTATAGGTTCTGCAATATTGTAGTGGATTGGGGAAGTGTTTCGATGTAGATCGTAATTAGTGAGGTGGCAGAGAGAGAGAGTAAATGTATTTGAAGACAAGTTTTTGTATGAAAATAATTAAATGAGATTTTTTTTGTGGACATTATATATGACTATTTCGACTTTTTAAAATTTATTTGTAAACAAACTAAACGAATTTCTGATAAATGAGATAGAATGCACTGACGAAATTCAATTTACGTTTACTTCATTATTGATTTATGATACTCTCAGAAGTAGAGTGAATCAATCTCTTTATTCGCCAGTATTACAAAAAAAATAACAATCAATATCGCGAGTTTCAATGGCTCATTAACTCGCGCAACGTGGCGCACTTCGCTCATTAATGTTCGGCCAATAATTCATCATCGCAAATAAAAGGTAACGCGACTCCGTATTTTCATATTAACAGTGTAGCACTGATTAATTGGATCGTTAATTTAATCGTGCAACCTTTCTCCCAAAACTTTTTTTTCCACCCGCAACGCTAATTTGATTTATTCAATCGATAAGGCACTAATTCACTCATCAAACTTAATGGCACCTATAAATATCGACGGCCAAGACGATTGATCAAATTACCCTGCCATTTCCCGTATATCATTCGCGCGCACGCGGGCAAAGAGCCATAAGTTAGTTTGGTAGAAAGCGAAAGAAACAAAAAATAGAACTGCATTCTCACTAATCGCGAGAATTTGCGTAATCCATCGTTATACCGAAACTGACACAGCCGAGCCCCGTATAACGAGATCGTCCTGACGAATCGACACTTAACGCGCGCCGTTCTTTAGAAGAGACTCGTACCTACATTTTTTTTCGGGCTCGGAGTGTCGGTGGGGCTCCGATGTCTATCTCCTTTATTACAGGAGGATGACCTCACCCTCCCATCCCTCGCTCTCACTCCACTAGCCAGCGGGGCGGCAACTTGTTACCCCTTCCGCGAAGATTAATTGCATCGAATCGCTTGAAAATAATTAAAAGCCCGCGTGCGCGGCGCTCGCTAAAGACTAGGGGCGGAAAAAAGTGGAAAGTAAGCGAGCGCCATCTATCTCCATCTTATTTCGTTCAGCTCGAGTCCAGCGAGAAAATAGACTGCCTGCGCGCTGTATACTCACACAGGTATATAGTATGTGTGTATGTGTGTGTGGGTGATGGGGGAGGAGGCCGCTTACCTTATCGGCCGGAATCGCGGAAGAGGAATGGGGCAGAGAGTCCGGGGAGAAAATTCCTTAAATCGGGAACTCCGAGTGGAAGCCGGCCCCGCGAGTAAAGAGGGAGATTCGGGGGAAATTTTTCTTTCCCTCGGTCGTGCCAGTAGATTTTCGCGTAATTTTAGAAGAATATGCGGTGGAGCTGCGAGAGCACTTATAGGGATTTAAAGTGTATTTTAATATGACACATTACGTGCGGTTTTATTATTATGACGGTTAAAAGCGTTATTCTAATTATTTCGTTTTATTTGTCGTTGCAGGTGAGTGAGGAGACGTTTTGCCGCCTTGTATCTGTCAAATTTCAAGTATTTATACATAATTGTCAATTGTATGTGAAATTAATATCTGTTACGTATATTTTAATTAAAACGACGATTAAAACCCAAAATGTCGATGACACTTTCTTTCCTGATATAACAAAGTTTTATGGTGGAAAATTACAGAAGTTATTTTTCATTATGTTTCTTTTCATTATGTAGAAAATGAACAAGGAGGATAAATTCCTCTGCTTTGTCTTTGAGTATAAACTTCGCGAGGAAAATTTGTAGGCTAGATTTGCATTTCGCCTTTCAATAGCTCGCTCAAAGACAAAGTAATGAAATTGACTTTCTTTGTCCGCAACTACTATTTGCTCTTGAAGAATAGAAAGTGGCGTTTATTTCTTCATCAAAGTTATTACTTTCAAAGTATATATATACTTTATCAGTTTCTAATTCTTTTGGCATACACGTTCGAAACTTGGTTGTTAAGCTATTTCCGATTCCTTGAGAAACTTAACTACACAAGGTAACACTTTTCAATTGTTTTAATCTGATCTATATTTACCGCAACATTCTATTTCCAAATAAAAAAAAAATGATAAATAAACCATACGAAAAAAGGCAAAAAGCCATAGGAGAGCAATAACTACCCCTCTTATACCGCCAACCTTACGAACAAAAAGAAGCCCTTGAGAGACATCGCGACCCCGGCTCACGTATATAACCCTCCCCGAGGCAATCTCGTGCCCAAGACGGACGTGCGAGACAGGGGCGCGCGCAAGCTAGGATTCCGCGCGCGGCCCATTCGTCTGGTGTGACGGAAATCGCTCTATTAGAACGACGCCATTTTGACGCCGCGACGTTTCCGCAATTCTTGCCGGTGAACATTCCGATGCGTCGCGGGGCTTCGGGATATGGACGGTGAGACGGGCGCTGGGATGGGAAGTTTGGTAATGCAGAGTGATGAGGATTGGTGAGTTTCCTTCTTTTTTCTTTTTTTTTTTTTTTTTTTTTTTTTTTTTTTTTTTTTTTTTTTTTTTTTTTTTCTTTTTTTTTTTTTATTTTTAAAACGGATAATTTCAAAAAAGCATTTTAAGAATGAAAAAGTTGAATGTGTTGTTTCGAAAAAGGGCTCGTAAAACAAAGTCTTTAACTTGTATGAAAAAGTCTAAACATGATAATCAAATACATAAATTTTACAGATACTCTTGATTTTTTCAATTCAACTTATAAGAACTTTTTTTACAAGTTTTATTGCAGTTAAAAATTCAATAATGACTTTTTGCTCTGTAATAATAATTTTTTTGAAGATAATACATGGATAATGTCATTATAAACGTAGAGTAATGAACGTTTCTCACACAACCTTGTTTGTCGTGCATAGAGATTCTACCACTAATTCAGTTGAATGTAACCGCACTGCTGGGAGAGCTTAACTTCATAACGAACCGACCTGCTAATGCTGTATTTACTTTTAAAACTTCTAAATAAATGAAACAAACGTAGTCGCTATTTGCGTAAGCCTTCGGGCATGTCTATCGTAAATGTTGACTTTGCAATTTACTGATTTCATATTTCATATGATCAAGAGGTGAATTTACAACAATTGTTAAAAGTACAAAGATATTCTGGGGAAATAAAGGTGTTTTCATTAAGTTACTATATAAAAATATCAAACATTTTTACCTATGGACTCTAGTTAAAATCACAAATGGTTATGATTAAATAAATAATATATAAACCCAGTCACAAATGATTTTGCTGAATTCGCATGCTTTAATTAACGCTTATCTTACAACAACAAAAATGTACCAAATCCACCTGCCTACCGCCATTAAACACTCTCGTACAATATAAATCTCGTAAAAAATCCTCCTAACCCAAAAAAGCCTCTGCTGCCAAAGCGTTAAACGCGGCGATAAAATCTCCGCGTCTTTGTTTGCAAAATCTGCTGCTACCTCACTCCCGCGTCACCCCATTTTTCCTTCTACATAAAAACTTTAACGGTCAGCTCTCTTTCTCGCCTCATCCCTCTTTCACAACCCTTTTCGCCCCTTCATTTGTTCCTCATTCCACGGTCCTTTTTTTCCTCCCTGAAGAAAGAAGAAAAATAGCACGGCGATTTGTCAACTTTGAGGAGGAGGAGGGGGATTTCATTTTTGTCACGTGACACCACGACGGCTGATATCTATTATTTCCCAGGCGAGAGACACAGAGACAACGAAAGGGTTCTTCGACGAATGTGAAAGGTGTGACGAATATATGAAAGCGTTGGGCGGTTCGAGATTTATCGGGGTTCTTTTTATTAGAAAAATTTTTATTGATACATGGAAAGATTTGATTAAAGGGGTCGGAAAGTCAGCAGACTTGTGAAATTTGAGCGAAGAGGTTAGAGGTAAGAATAGTGGGCGTACATTTTTTATATAGTGGAAGATGGAAAAGAAAAGAAGGAAACGTCACGGTCGTTATACTTGTTCGTGTATGTGCTATTATTTACGTAAAGATGCATAAAAAATTATAGTCCAGGAAAGTACTATTTTCATTTGATCCCTCAACCATAAGAGTCACAAAGTGTATATAACCGCATGAAACTTGTATCAAGTGTGTTTCGACAATTTCGCAAATGCGAATAAACTTAGACTTCATTCATATATGAAAGAAATTTTAAATTTTCAGTTGCCTTCTTTGCAGCAAAAAGCATTTTCTTGATTAAAATGTTCCCTACGACTGTCCCTTCATTCAAAAGCATGTAAAATGCGTAAAACAGGATATTTTTAAAATTCATGAAAGGTAGAATACAAAGTAGTATTATTCCAAGTGAAGTATTCAAGTAAAAATCTTTACTTTAGTAAATTAACTGAAAATATATTTTTTTTTTTAAGTTGAAAACGAAAAAACAAATCAGTAAGCAAGAGACAGCAGTACCCTGACTTTTCCGAAATGCGCGGCGCAAAATTTTAAAGAGAAAAGGTTGAAATATCCCGCAGCCAAGAAGCTCGTAACTCGCCTCTCTCTCTCTCTCTCTCTCTCCCTCTCTCTCTCTCCCTCTCTCTTCTAGCATATAATGCGAAATAAGAAATAGAAGATGCCCGCGAGGAGATTATTATTCCGAGGAAAAATTTACGTGGATTCACGGAGCGAATATAAATGAAAAGAGGGTCGAATGCTAAATTGCAACAATGTTCATTACAAAGAAAATGCTTGTTGTGCTGCGTTATTAGAAAGTACATTAATGTACAACCGCATTTAATAAAACGAAAATGTATGACTGAAATAAATTTAAAAATGTTGTGCATTATGCGGATGAAAAAAGTTGGGATTTTTCTCTGTTCGAACCCATTTATTAAATATATTATTATCAGTTGTTTTTTTAAGACTATTATTATTAGTCCCCCAACTATATTGACTATTTTTATTTTATTTTTATTCTAATATTTTTACAGTTTTAAACCAATTATGTCACTCTGAAATGAAGTAAATAGATTTTCTTACTTGAATCTGGATCCTGTTAGTCTGCATCGATGAGCTGAATAATTACTTCGGATATCCGCCGCGAAATCTTACAGTCGATTATTAACACCGAAATTCAATTATCTTGTTAATTCATATTTCAGTATTAAGATAGATAACCATCGAAATCCGACTGAATATGCTGAATTGTTTTATTCGACGCGATAATGATTTTCCCAACCTTGTAATTGGATTCCAATTTCAAAAGGTTCATTTCGAAATGCATTTGCAATCTTGCAATACACATATTTGTCAAAATCGGTTATTCATCAAGGGAACTTGATTATTAGCGAATCTTCGCTTATCAAAATTGATCGACTATCTTCTTCATACATTTCCTCTTTTATTCACTCCAGGATCCTTTCATGTATGCAATTTTACCGAACTGATTGCAAAGAATTCTTTGTTGGATTACAAAAACTCCAAGCCACTCAAACATATCAATATTCAGCTCTCCTAAAAATTCCCGGGGAAATAAAAAGGAATAATAGAATCTTCCCACTCCCGCGCTCGCGGACGACTATTTTACGAGGCAATCGGATATCGGTGCACACAAAGGCGGGGGGTGAGCGCAAGCTCGTGCCTGGTGGATAGAAAGAACGAGAGAGAGAAAGAGAGAGAAACACCGGCGGGCGAAATAACGTAACGCAAGGTACTACACGCAATTCACGAAATACACGGGGAAGGATTTCAAAGAAAATCGTTTTTTGCCCCATTCCCCGGCCTTTTTCTCTCTCCCCTTCGACGAGCTCTTCGAGCGAAGAGCAAGGAAGCAAGCGCGCTCGTAAAACGCTGATACGCGGAAGAAGACGTCGCGCGACTATTCTCAGAAAAATTATCAGAGAAATTTCAATGGACTGAAGTGCGAGAATCCCAACTTTGCGTTCTTAAACGTAAACATGTTTCGACGATCTAAAACATGTCCATAGAAATGTGTCAGAAAAGAATCTTATCAAAGGCAAAAGTCATTTTTGAAACGTTGAGAATATAAACGTGGCAGTTTATGAAATATTTTGTTCACCTTGAGTCCGTGACGACCTCAGTTTTTATATTTTTGAGCATCAAATCTAATTGTTAGAACAGTATCCAGCTATGATTGCGCTTTTTAAATAAACCGTGGAAATTACGAAATTTTTTAGAACATCTTCATAAATATTCATGAATACATATTGCACACAACTATAGCAGTGTAATATAACAGAGTATGAAGTACAAAAGGGTAAAACGACCGAGAATTTTTATAAAATCTAAAGAATACTTTTTCATTTGCTTTCCGCTCCGCAAATATGTAAAACATATTTTTAAAATATTACCTCAACAAACTTTAATACATTTTCAAAATAGAATTTTAGAAGAAACAAAAATAACACTCTTGAGAAAACAAGAAACAAAGATCGAATATCCTTCACGGAAGAAAGGCTTTAGCTCACGGGCAAAAACGTGTATCTCATTAATATATTCCGAATCCGCAAGAACAGGAAAAAAACTTAACCCACGGAATGCGAACGGGAAAACGCGAAGGGGAAAAGGTCTTGTGTCCTTCGGTCGCGTGCCACCTCGTATTACGCCTCCCTCAAGAAAGTCAATATAGCGCACCAGCAACAACAAAAAAAACGCGCACCTCGTGTACTCTTTCTTCCTCCTCGTCGAGGGCAGCAGCAAATATTGACGGAGAGCTGCAGATCGCCGCGACAGATAAATAGACGCCGCGGCTGTGGCGAAGTTTAATAGAAACGAAACTTTATTAAGCGTGCGAAAAGTGTGTCGCGCGAGTGCGCAGCGGACTCGTGATAATTGAGTGGACGACGCGGGCTGCTCTCTCTCTCTCTCTCTCTCTCTCTCTCTCTCTCTAAAAAAAAATTGGATTTGGCGCGAATGTATACTCGCGTGCGTGGAGTCGAGTGGGAGTCCGTGCATTTTCTCGTATTAAATGGAAATTTTAATATGGATCGTTCGTGAAATATTGATTTAAAGGTGAAAATTTAGTTTTTGAATTTTAGCTTGAATAAAGTTTGAAAAATCTGTTTTTTAGTATTCTTTTTTTCTTAATAATAACTGTCTAAAAGCTGTGTTGAAAAAATGTATAAAGGACGTAGTTTAAATTATTAAAAAATTCATTCCATCGTTCCTGAGTTCTTCGCAGGATCAACAAGTGTTCTTAAACATTGAACAAGATCAAACTGTCAGATAAATATACAAAATATCCTTTAGTACGCTGTGTCACTTAAACACATTGAATATTTTATGCAAACTTGATAATTGTTAAGTATGACGCTTACTGCTAACAGTACTTTTTTTCATAGTGTAATTACAGCGTCGAAAAAAAAAATTAAAGTTCTGTTTGTATTCGAGACAGAGATAGCATTCGTGTACTTGACATAAAAAATAATTAAACAGTTTGTAAAATAATTATATCATTATTATTGTTGTTATCTTATGACGATACTTAATAATTTATTTACTATAAACCACTTTTAATAAATAAATAATCAGTAAAAAATTAACCTGATTAAAATTATTTTTCAAAAAATTATTTATGGTTCACATTTAACACATCTTTTAATTTATTTTCCACCCTCGCTAATTATGCGCAAGAGACAATCAAACGCTCAATCTTTCGGGGGATTATCGCTGTGTGTTCGCTCCATTCACTATTATTCTCTTTATGCGTTACGAATTATTAAAAAATAAAGCCGTCAAAGGTTGTGGCATTGCAACCCGCAAACTCTAATTACCGCGTACTCTTCCCATCCGTGAAAAAGGGAAATTAATTGTGGAAGCACACGCGGACTTATTTCGAACTTCGTTAATTAGCGAATTATTTGCGAGGCGTTTTGAATTACAGAATTTCCGGCACTGCAGGCGAACAGCGCTGCACAAATAAGGAGCATTCAATTAATGAAATTCTGCAGAGAGAAAAAAGACGCTGCCGAGTGGCGATTTTTAAATGGGAAAATCTTTGACGGAGTTTTGTGAGAGCCAACGTGCCTGGGTAAGCTTTCAAAGTAGAGAAACTTTGCTTATACTATAAACTGAAAATTTCTAACAGATTTTTCTCAAGCACATTAAGAGTTTATCTATTATTTGGTTAGTAAATAAAAGCAACTGCAAAACTCTTTTTAAAATGCGTTCGCAAGCATCTTTGAAGTTTTACTTCCAAACTTTCTTAGTGTACTTACTTATTTCAATAAAATTAAGAATTTCCGCTAACTTCCAGTATTTACCTTACGAAGAAAAATCTTAAAAATAAATTTTTAGTCAAAATAGTTTAAAACTATAATACCCATTTTAAAATAGAATTTCAAAAATATTCTAAAAAGTCATGTTTAACTAAAAAAAGTACGTCTCGACTTGAATTCGTATTGTTCCATATTATAATTAAAACATAACCATTATTTTCTAAAAATAGCAAAAATAAATGACAACGAAACGTAGTGATATTAAATTGACCAATTTCATTGTATATAAATTCCAACACGAAACTCTCCCATTCCGCGCAAAATATTCAGTTTCTCAAAAAACCAATTCTACACCACTCGCCCGCAATTTCGACGACGCGCACAGCCCACTTTTCGTTTGACGTCGCGCCGCAGCCATCATCCAACGAGTTCCCCAAAAAAAACGTCGCCAAAGAAAAAAGACAACCCACGCACACCTGCGTTTAACGAACACCTTTGTGTCCCTCGTGATATTTTTTACCTTATCGTCCGTGAAAAAAAATTTACGTCTTTGTGGTCGCCCGGGTTCCAATCATCGATGGCACGTGCATTTCTGTTAATATCAGCGGCGGCGCGAGGCTGCGAGCAAATGGAAGAGCGAATTCGGGCGCTACCGTGTTTACGGACGCTAATTGAATGAAACTCGATTGGTCCCCGCACCGTTTCTCACTCCCGTCGGGCTGCCATTTTCTACGGCTGCCGTGCCGTCTCTTTGGTGTGCGCCTGGGGTTTATTGAGTGCCAAGATTTTTGGCGCCAGAGGTGCTTTGTATTGCTTTTTTTTATACTTTCCAAGAGTTTTAATTGACGGTGATGGTGAGCGCGATGCAAAATTGTATAGAGACGTCGAACGTTGATGTAAATAAGTATTTCTAACTTTTATTTTTAAAAATGGATTTGAACAGTATAGAAGTTACGTATTGTTATCTTTTAGAATATATAAATATCGAGTCTGCAGCCTACTTTTGTGCGATATATGACAACAAGAGCCTACGTAATTTGAAGCTTGGGTATAGTGGCTATTAACATGTGGTATTAATGGAATATCCGATATCAATTTATCCCTGTCAGTTATGCATTTCAATTTGCTTGCATATATTATAGAATCGAGGAATGCAGCGTTCAAACATCACAATTGAGAATTAAAATTTTCTAATAAGCATTCGCGCGTGCTTTAATATTATAAAAATACAGATATTCTAATTATCCTTAGTGGTATGTAGGTTAATAAATTAAATTATAATAATTAAGGAGTTTTTAACAAAACATTAATTGTAATATAAAATCCATATTAAAATAAACTCTTATGTATTCTTTTTTATTTACATCCTGAAGTCGAAGCAACATCGAATAAAACATTTGGTAACCCTATTAAGATGGTTCCTGTCACAAAATTGACGTTAAATGTAAACTTCTTTTCCAACTTCTTTTTCGCATATTACAATATGAGTGATGATGTGTTTGTTACGAAAGGTACTTGAAGAAAAGAGATATATTTTTTAAAACCAAATTTAATTATTGATAAACAAGATACCGCCATCTAAAAACAAAATTTAATAAAACACAGAAATCTTTTTTATGTTTTATCCGATTTCAATTTTGAAGGTCCACTTTGTTACATTTCTAATTTCAGGGTGAGTTACTTAATGAAAAACTTATGAATTCTTATAAACAATTGTATGTAATAACTTTACAGGTATTGATAATTTTTTAATTTTCATATCGGTACTACTGAAATTAGAAATATAAGAAAATGAGACCTTCAAAATTGAAAACGGATAAAGAAGATACCCGTGTGTTGTTAATTTTTTTTTAATGACAATATTTTGTTTATTAATAATGAAATTTGGTTTTAAAAAATGTTTCTCTTTTGTTCAAGTAGAGGAGACCCGGGCAAGACGGTACGCCCGGGCAAGACGAAACACCTAATTTTCTTGGATATAATAGATGATACTAAAACAATAGAGAAAATTGATAGAAAAGAACATTTTTGACTATATGCTAGTATGATTTGGGCGCCCGCGCTGATCGGGTTGAT